>CABHPP010134933.1:0-16883 GCA_902168425.1 Peromyscus attwateri
GTTGAATTTCTCTTTTGTCTTTGACCATGTTAGGAAAGCTACTAAAAGAGGAAAGAACACATTGCCCATTTCAAAAGTAAGCAATAGATTTTATTGGGCTCTGCATGTCTTAGCTGAGTGGGATATTAGTCTCAAGGAGCCACGATTTTAAATCAACTGCAGATACAGTGGTCTCAGTTAAAGAAGAAATGCAAGGCAGAGGAGGTGAGAGTTCTTCAGCATTTACGTAAAAAAGGTAAATGTGGAGGTCCGTGGTAGTGATCCCAGGACAGAGGCAGCAGAGTCAGGAGGATCCAGGAGCCTGCTGGTTAGCCAGCCTGGCCTGCTTGATAAGTTCCGGGTTCTAAGCCACAAAGAAGAGAATCTGTCTCAAAAACAGAGGTGGATGGCTCCTAAGGAACAACAGGGTTGTCCTCAGGCTGCCACATGCAGTGTGGCACACACACACATTCAGAGAGAGAGAGAGAGAGAGAGAGAGAGAGAGAGAGAGAGAGAGAGAAAAGAAACCCAGCAAGTAACTGAGTTCTTCCACAGTGGGCCTTGACCGCAAGATGGAGACATACACAGCGGCTACTTCTGCCCAGCCGGGAACCACAGGACTGAGTGGAGGAGACCCCTGGTTTGAAAAGCCCCAGAAAGCCACGCCCCACAACCAACCAGCTACTGTATCCCACACAGAGAAGAGGATTCACTCCACCCAGAGGGCGCCAGAGAGTCAAATCAGTCCTGTCATGCCAGGTAAGGACTCAAAATGAGTTCTCCATGAATAGTCTTTGTTTTCTGTTGTTAGTATGGCTAACAAAGTTATATTTTATGCTTGAAGACCATTAAGGAAATGTACTCCAAAATAGAATGATTTACAAATTGAAATGAAGAATTTGGCCAAAACAAAATAAAACAGAAAGCAACCCTGACATTTGTACTAATACAACAAAGGAGCCCTGGAGCTGTAGGTCAGTGGAAGGCTTGTCTAGCATCCAGAGTCCCTCGATTTGATCTCCAGCACTGAAAAGAAACCAAGTGTTGGTTTATGGAAAGGAATGTCTAGTAAAAACAGTCCTCCCTTGATGTCTTGATGTCCCCGAGGGATCCGTGCCAGGGCCTGTGAGCACCAAAGTTCAAAGACGCTCAAGCACCATCTATAAAAGTAGCACTATGGGGCAGCGAGACAGCTCAGTGAGTCCAGGCCCTCACTGCAGAACCTAACGACCTGAGTTCCAGCCCCAAGGATTCACCTGGGGCCATGGCATACATGCATGCCCCGCCCACATACATACAAAATAACTAAATGTAAAAAAAAAAAAAAGGCATTATATTTGCATGTGACCTATACACACATCCTGTATGCTGTGAACCATCTCCAAATTACACGTAATTCCTTATATATTATAAGTACTAAATAAATAGTTCTTATACTGTATTTTTTAGGGACTAATGATAAGTCTCTGTATGTGTTCAATGCAGGCACCATTTTTTGTGCATGCTGAGGACTGAAATCAGTGCTTTATACATGCAAAACACTCACTGAACCATTGAAATACACCCTCAATCTCAAATACAGTCTTTTTTAAGATTGTATAGGGCATGTATAAATGTTTGGTTACACAGTGAATGCGTGCTCAGAATGTCCTGCGCCCCTGGTGTTTGGGAGCACAGATGCTGTCTATGTTTGCTCAGCGTCTCGTGGCACAATGGCTGGATTGTTGTTGAATATGGTTGCAGCTGTGGGGCCTGTTCTCTGTGTGGTCCAAGCCACCGTTAACAAGGCTGTCTTCTTGCATCCAGTCTAGCTGGGAGGAAGGAAAGCCGGTTTCCAGGCCTGCAGAGTGGTATAAAGCAGTGCTGTGTGCCCGTTTACATGGGCTCTGTTTATTGGGAACTTAGGAATTTGTGGGTAGTGTAGCAGATCAGCCAAGTCCTTCAAGGAACTGGGCTGAAACATGAACAGAAATCCAAACCTTTTCTGCATACAGGTGTGGCATTCTTCCTCTACTAAATACACCAAAGCCTCAAACCTTAGCTTATCTTTCGGGTAATAGTTATATAAAAGGTCTTTGTTTTAAGGTCATTCATTCACTTATTTATTTCTATATGGCTGGGAGCCAAATTCAGGGTCTCATTCATTGTAAGCTACTCTATCAGCTTTAGGGACTTCATTATTTCTTTTGAGAGTCAAGTCTGATCATTTACTTGTTACTCTTCAAGACTTGTTTTGGACTGAACTCAGAAGTAGAAGAGCTCACTGAGGACAGCCTACATCTCTTGGCAGTCTGTCCCGGGTGTTTTTCTTTGGCTTCCTTCATCCTCTTGGCCATAAGTTTAGCATATTCTGCAGCCTCCTCTTTGCTTTTCTTAGTGCATTGTTTCTTTAGAGCAATATCGAGTTTCAGGACATGCAGAATAATAGACGCTGAATCTTGGGTGCTTTCGTGTGGGAGCCCACAAAAGCTTCCTAGTGAGATCTGAGCTTGTTTTACCCAGCAGGGCTGCACTAGGGGATGGCTTGACCACACGCATGGTCACCAGGTGTCTGGGATGGTCTGCACTTGGCTGTGCTGGAGGGAGGTCTTTTGTGCCACCCATTGGCATTCCTTTAAAAGCTCTTTAGAAGAGACAGAAGGTGCTAATGGGTTTGGACCCAGGCCCTCCTGAGCTATCCTGTGTTTCTGTCTCTCTCCTCTATATTTCTATCTACATATTTCTCACTTCTCCCTCCTCAAGAGTACCCTGGGGGAAAAAGAGGAGGCTAGTCTCCCTCACTTTGGTCCTGGGCTTCTTACCTTCTTTGTTTAAGGGCTTTCTAGAAACATTGGTGGACATCATCTTCTTTAGAGAGATTGAAAACCTTCAGGTACTGCTAGCTCTTTTGGGCACCAACCATTGAGGCACAGTAGTATCTGTCAGTCGGGAATATCCTTCTACCCCTCCCCCCTTTTTTATAATAATCAAAAATATACATTGAAAATATAGAGATGGTGTCCACACTGCATCCTTGAACAGACTTGCATTTCCTCTATCCAGTTCTCATTGATCTATGACAAGATTGCCCCATACTCAACAGCAGGGGGACTCTGTCATGGGTCAAGGCATCTTGCTTCATGGGAAAACCTTGTCTGTGGTTGCCACCACTGATTCAGACCACATAACCTTCCACTCTTCACCCAGAGCATCAGCAGCTACTTCTGTGGCCTTGTGCTTCTCACAGAACATACGAAGCTTTCGTTTATCGTCCACTTCAATGAGTTTCTAACAGCTGGTGCCTGGGAAAGAGATATTCAGCTTCATCTTGAATAGCCAACCTCCTAGAAGGTGACACACACACACACACACACACACACACACACACACACACACGCCTTAAAGACTTGTTTTAAAGGTTTCCTTCCTCATGTTCTCGTCTAGAGTTCTCACATTTCATGTTATGGGGCGACTGATTGGAATCTATATGATCACAGATCTATGGATCTGTGGAAGTGTGGTCTATGGAACAGCTGTAAAAGCTTGTGTCCTTCCAAGATGGTGCTGGGAATCCATCTCAAAATATCCAGTGTGAGGAGGTTCATTTATCACAGACCCCAAGAATGTAATGTTAGAATGTCCTCCTCCAGTACAGCACCCTACTGGGTCAGTACAGACAGGACTCCTCCTCCAGGAAGTGAGTTCCATCAGATGGTATCACTGTTAAGGCATTGGCAGAATGTACATCCTGTTCCCCACCCACCTCCTTGCCTTCCATCTTACAAGGAGAGAGCCTGGCTTCTGGCCCTGGCTGTGAAGTCCTCCAGCCTTGAAGAGTCCTAAGAAGCTCTTATGCCACAAAGTCCCTGATCCTCTTCAGGGACTTGCCATCTCTGGTATTGGAGACTGCAGTCTCCTTGGAACCTCTACTATTGTCTTTCTGTCTGTCTGTCTGTCCCTGGCATTAGTAACTCCTCCTCTAGGAAACTCCTTAGTCTTCAGTAGCCCATCTCAGTGTCCTCTTGACCCACCTTCCCCTCATCTAAACCTAACACAAATGAGGATAATCAAGGGTTATTTCCCTGAGACTTTGAGAGGAGTAGGCCCTCTTTCCTTGACTTGCTTACTTCTGTGGAAAATGTCATTTAAGCCAATCAGCAGATTCCTTTACATATCCTCCGTTGTGGCACAGGGAGAGATGGTGATCTTAGAACACTACCCTATGGGGAAATATTTGACTATTCATAAGCAGTGATTAGGGGAGTAAGGTTTGGACTCTAGGGACTTTAGCCAGGCAAAGCCTGGTGCATGGTAACACAGCTCTGAGGACCTCACTGCAACCCTAGCCCCTGTGGTGTTAGTATCCTTCCTTCATTGGTAGGAAAAAACATGATAATCAACTTAAGGTTGTTTAAATTACTTCTAGACCATTTGGAGAGAGCCTTTTCCAAGCGCACTGGTCCCTCAGTATGAAAATAAGCAAAGGGTGCCAGGACATAGCTCCGTGGTAGAGCATTAGCCAACCCCTGAGTTCTGTTCAGTGTGTGTCACGTGGACACCTTTCCCAGCTTTACTGTGTTTAAATGTGTAAGAAGAATAAACAAGGTCAGATTCTGGAAGTTCACATAATATGATGCGAAATCATTCTTCACCTTGAGCAGACCATCTCACTCCAAGCCATGAGGCTTGCAGGGTCTCTGACAGAGATCCATCTTCCTTTGCCTCCTGAGTGCTGAGACTTAAGGCATGAGCCACCATGCCCAACTGGCCTATGTTTATTTAAAAATAAACCCTGCCATTCCTTTCTCTAAGTCTATCTTTTAAAAAGTAAATAAGAGAGTCAGACATGGTGGCACAAGCCTTTAATCCCAGCACTTGGGAGGCAGAGGCAGAGGCAGAGGCAGAGGCAGAGGCAGAGGCAGAGGCAGGTAGATCTCTTTGGATTCAAGTCCAGCCTAGTCTACAGAGTGAGTTCCAGGACAGCCAGAGCTGTAACATAGAGAAACCCTGTCTCGAAAAAAAAACAAAAAACAAAAAAACAAACAAAACAACAACAACAAAAACATTAAATAAGGGACTGGAGAGATTCCTTGGTGGTTAACCAGAGAAGCCGAGTTTGAATCCCAGCACCCACATCAGGGGATTCACAAGTGGCCTCTGTGGGCACCCACATACATGTCATACACTCAGACAGACAGACAAACATATACCTAAATTAAAAAGTAAAGTTGTAATTCCATGCCCACTTCCGGAAGTCTTTAATGTCCCTTTAACATCTACCTGTTCACTTCCCACAGACAATAATTCCTCAGGAAAGAACCAAGAAGAGGGAAGTTACATTTTCAAGTCCAAGAGTGATCACGCACAAGGGGACCACCCAGCCCCAGAAGCAGGTCAGTGTATGCCTTGGAAACACGCTGCAGAGCAGTGAGGTCCACAGAACCACCCGAGCCCTGGCTGCATGTCAGGTGGGGCTGTGAGAGTTCAATTTGAAGCAGTGCTCCGGGAATGAAACTGTCTTCTCATCTTCAAGGTCACGTGCAAATGGTGCCCTTGACAGCAGCCTACTGTCTTTGGCTCTCACTCTGTCTTTCCCACGTCCTTCCAGGGATCACTCTGTGGGAAAAGCCACACTTGGGGCACAGAGGTTAAGAATACAGGCTCAGCGAGGCATGGTGGCACACACCTTTAGGCCACACACTCGGAAGGCAGAGGCAGGTGGATCTCTGATTTCAAGGCGAGCCTGGTCTACAGAGCGAGATCCAGGACAGATCAGACACAATAGTTCAAATTCCGGCTCTTTCACTCAACTTGACAACCATGGCCAGGTCCTTATCTCTGGATTCTAGTGACTTCATAGGAGGTGACAGCAATAATTCATCCTACCTCACAGGAGGCTGTGGAGGGTGAACACCACAGTGTTTCATGTATACTGCATGGTTTGATTGGAAATGATGGCTGTTAAGATGGAGTTATATGTGAGGTAGAAAAGCGAGGAAGAGAGTGTGCTCTTAATGACGGAACATGCCAGGAACGTGGGAAATGCAGGAGACAGGTAGGACACTGACACGTGGAAGGTCAGTTTCATCATTTGGGTTGTTTTAAGAGCACACTGATGGTCCTGTAGAAAGGCTTTAGCCTGAATCCCTCTCACTAAGTCAGCAGAAAGACCTAGGGGAACAAAACATAATCCCTGAATTATTGATCTAAACACAGACAAAGCTTTCTTTTCCCCCTAGACTATTCTTTGTAGTATCTGTACAACAGTGGTCATTTCCTTTTCATGGCTGGGTAATACCAAATATAATTTTTAAACAACTGATGTCTGAGCATAACGCAGATGTCAACAGCTGTCTGTATCCACTGCAGTATGCTGGCCTATTGAATGTGGCTTGTCTCTGAATGTTAGAATGACTCCCTGTCACCTGTCAGCATGGAGTGAGAAGCCAGCCCGTCTGGAGCCCATGGCCACATGTCCCTGGAGGCTCAGTTCTAATGGAGCGCTCCTTATTCTGGTTGTTAAGATGGTTTGAATATCATTCCTGCTCATACAAGCAGAATAGATAATTCATCCTCTTAGTGTTTTTTTATGGTACAGAGTTGGAATGTATTAAGCCATTTTAATACATTTTTAAGCATGGGTATGAAAAAGAGAGGCTTTACCTTAGATAGTTACTAACAATTCTGTCACTGTGTTTTAGAAGGAGTTGGAGAAAAAATAATTTCAAATTACCCAAACTGAAAGTATTGAGGAAACTATGTCAACTAATGGTTAAACAGCAAAGAATGAATGCTATGTGGGGCTGGAGAGATGGCTCAGCAGTTAAGAGCACTGGCTGCTCTTCCAGAGGACCCAAGTTCAATTCCCAGCACCCACATGGCAGCTCACAATTGTCTGTAATTCCAGTTCCAAGGGATCTGGCACCTCATACAAACTCAGGCAAAAACACCAATGCACGCGCACACACACACACACACACACACACACACACACACACACACACAAGTGCTATGTTGTAGTACATGCCTGTAACCCCTTAGGCACAGCCTTGGGAGGCAGAGGCAGGAGAGTGGCTCACAAGTGTGAGACCAGCATGATCTACATAGCAAAATCCTGTTTCAAAGAGACAGGGGCTGGGAAGATGGTTTCAGCTAGTGTCTTGGTTAGGATTCCTGTTGCTGTGAAGAGACACCATGACCACAGCAACTCTTAATTGCAGGGGTTTTTTAATTAATTTTTTATTTTATGTGCGTTGGTGTTTTGCCACGGGTGTCAGGTCCCCTGGAACTAGAATTACAGACGATTGTGAGCTTCTATGTGCGTGCTGGGAATTGAACCCAGGTCTTCTGCAAGAGCAGTCGGTGCTCTTAACCACTGAGCCATCTCTTCAGCCCCCACAGCAACTTTTACAAGGAAAACATTTCATTGAGGTGGAAGCTTACAGTTTCAGAGGTTCAGTCCATTATTGTCATGGCTGGGAGCATGGCAATGTGCAGGCAGACATGGTGCTGGCTACATCTTCATATGTAAGCAACAGGAAGTAAACTGAGATACTGGGCAGTACCTTGAACATATATGAGACCTCAAAGCCTGCCTCCACAGTGACACACTTCCTCCAACAAGGCCACACCTACTCCAACAAGGCCACAACTCCTAATAGTGCCACTCCCTTTGGGGGGCATTGAAAGGATGATAAACATCACTGGTGGCGGTGCTGGTTACCACGTGGAAAGGTCACGGTCACGGTCACGACAGAACTCAGTGTTAGTTTTCAGAGCTTTATTAGGAGGGAAAGGAAGGGAAGGGGACCAGACCTGGTGAGAGAGAAAGATGGTGGGGTGGGGGAAGAGGGGAGCAGAGCAGAGCAGGAAGAGAGCAGAGAAAGAGAGAGGATAGAGTCTGCATCCAGCTTTTAAGGTGCAGACTGTGTGACCCCACTCTGCATACATAGTCACCAGCACCCCCGATGATGTAAGATGTAAGACCCCGAGCTGTGCATGTGCGGGAGTGAGGGCAGGATCCTAACAGGCATTTTCTTGCAAACTGCCATAGCCAGTAAAGTGCTTGCTATACAAGAGCATGAATGTAATTTTGGGTCTGTGGCAACCACATAGGAGCTGGGCATGGTCACATAGATATGTAACCTCAACCCTGGAGAAATGGGAATGGGTAAGTCCCTGGAGCTCACTGGGCAGCTATTCTAGCCAATAGATGGGCTCTGGGTTCAATGAGAGACCTTGTCTCAAAAGATAAGATGGAGCGATTATGAAAGATATTCAGTTTCAACCTCTGACCTCCATACATATATACATGCACTGGCAAGCCCATGTACACGTGCACGCGCGCGCACACACACACACACACACACACACACACACAAATGGCTGTGAGCATACACACACACACAAGGGCACATACACACAACTCGGTTTAAAAAGAAAAGAATATGTTTCAGTATTCTGGCAAATACTACATTATAGATGTTTGTGTGTATGTGTGTGTGTGACACACCCACACACTCACAGAGAGAGACCCAGGGAGAGACACAGAGCCCTAAACAGGAATTCGAGACCTCATACCTGATTTGGAAAACAGAGATTTTCATGAATTTTGCTTTGTCACCCTAGGTGGGCCTGAGCCACAGGATTGAGATGTCCACCCAAAATTTGCTCCCCGCCTTTAGCCTAAACACTGCTTTTCATCTTTGAAAACATCTTTCATCGGGATGGCACTAGGAGCCGGTAGTGGCCACTAAAACCTCAATGCAAGGAGGAGCAGTGGTTCTGGATGCTTCCAGACTGCAGGGCTGTGGGATGGATGGCTCTAGAACCAGTTTCTAAGCTGTGCATTTCCTCAGGGTTTTCTTTCACAATTCTATAAGGGAGCACTGGCCTTACCCTAAAATTTGATATCCGTAGACGCTAAAGCAACTTCCGAATCCTTTCCTCACGTTCCAGACACAGAACAGTCCTGGGTATTCGGATACTATCCTAGAGTTTGAGAAGCCCCTAGTGTGAAATCATCTTGAGGTCATGTCAGGGTGAGGCCAGCTACACCCGGGGCCAGATGTAAGTGCCTAAAGTTAAGGCTGTCTGCAGAGAACTTCCTTAGCTTCCCCCCTCAAACAGACCTGTGTGTTCGCCCCACCCTCTCTTCCTTTCCTCCCTCTGCAAGGCCACCGCTCCTGAGGCTTGGTGCAGTCATTCCCCAGTGGCATTTTGCCATCATCTCTTCACCTCCATGGGTTCACACCCTCTGTGGCTGCAAGCAACCAGGTCTCTTTCAGTGCGCAAAGAAGAAAACAGCCCAGTCTCCTGTAAATAAATGTCCAGTGCTAATCCAGTGGACTTCCCAGGCTCCACCCGGTGCCCTCTGGGGCATCCCGTTCACGGGAACCACTCCCTGTGATGCCTTTTCCTTCTGCTGGCTTTCCGCATCTCTGTCCTCTGACAGATCCTGCCCTCTGGAGCCTGCCCCCGTCCCTTCTTCCTTTCTGTCTATTGCTCTCCCTTTCCCTGTAGCGGCCACTCTCACTGCGCTAACAGCTCCGAGGTATCTAGACCAGATAATCAAAGGGCCTAGGGGGACATTCCACCTGGAGGCCCTGCAGCTGCAGTTCTCAACCCTTTTGAGGTTAAATGAAAGGCTCGCCTAAGACCATTGGGAATATGGGAGACCGCTCGCTCCTCTGTCCATCTGCAGGCAGGTCTGCCTACCTACAGATATGCTCACAGACGAGTACTCAGAATTGTATTAAAGAGTCGCAGCATTAGGAAGGTTGAGAACCACTGCCCTACAGGCATGTTAATCAGAAAATGCTCCAAAGTGTACACATATATTCAAGAACAAACATATGTAACAAACTTATCTTCTTCCCTCCCCCAAACTGAGCTCCCACATAAGATCCAAATCACTCTAGCCAAAATCTTACCAGCCAGACACTTCTTCCCATCATTAGATTATAAATACAACTCTGTCATTGTAATATTAACATTTCTTTGCAGTGTTTCTAGTAAATGCCTATCTTCTCCGGTTGAAGTTATCCAGACATGTTCTCACATCCATCTTGGAGAAATCGGCACTGTAAGGACTAGACCACAGGCTCTGTCCTGAATGGGTGGGGGTGCTCCGGGACATATGACACAGTATTAGATGCCCCTATTTCCATTGTTTGTAAAACGGCTATAATGTTAGTTCTAGCTCATGTGATTGTGAGCATTCAGTTATTCAGCTATAAAGCTGGCATTTAGTATTAGCTTATCCTTGGGGTATTTTTTGTGAGCAACAAACAAACAATTGCTTATCTTTGATTACTAGCTCTTAGGCCAGTGTCCGGCACATGGAAAGCTATTAATCAACACAGAATAAATAAGCAAAATGAAGTGTTTCAGAACCAAGCTACACATGGAGATGCTGGCTCCTTTAGTTTGTCCAGCTGCAGGAAGGTGCAGCTAAAAATAGCCTCATGATCATCCCAAACCTGGCCCTACTCCAGTGTAGAGGGGACTAAGAATAGAGCCTGCTGAGTTTGACTGGAGACACATCTCCCATGCCGCTTCCAGACTCTGGAAAGCTACAAGCTGCTCTGGTCTGCTGCCCAGGTCCAGCTCCAAAGGAAAAACGGGTGGCCAAAGGTACACCAGCATATTTTTACAGTTTTAGTTTTAATTAAAACATAACATTACTTCCTCCTCCCTTTTCTCTAACTTCTCCTGTGCTCTCTTTCCCCCCAAAATACATGGCCCCTTTTTATTATTGTTACAGACACACAGACACACAGATACACACACACACACACACACACACACACACACACACACACACACACACACAAATACAACCTGCTGAATCTGTTTAGTGTTGCCCATATACATTTGTTTTTAGGGCTGACCAAGTATACCAGCATATTTGATGACAGTTTTCAATATGGTCTACTAGAAGATAGTAGGATCCCTGGATTTTAAAAAAATTAATTTTCTGTATATGGGTGTTTTACCTGTATGTATGTCTATGTACCACGTGAGTGCCTGGTGTCTATGGAGGCCAGAAGAGGGCATCAGATCCCCTGGAACTAGAGTTACAGTTGGTTGTGAGCTGTCTTGTGGGTGCTAGGAATTGAAGCTGGGTACTCTGGAAGAGCAGTAAGTGTCTTAACCATGGTACCATCTTTCAAGTCCTGGAAATTAATATCTTAAGTCCTGCCAGAACCAGAAATCAGGAGTTAGACGATAGCTAATGAGAAGATGCTCATGTGTGAATCCAGAAAAGTCACAAGACTATAATGAGAACATTTCTCGCAGTTGCAGTCTCTAGAATAGTTGGAGATAAGGGTGGTCTCATTGTGGTGTTTTTACTCCTGATGCCAAGCAACTTTTGCAGGAACCTGGTAGAGAATTTGGTTTTTAAGTGGGCTGGGTTTAAGACTAGACCTACAGTACATAACTACACAGGGGAATGAACCTCTCTGTACCTTTGTCAGAAAAGCAGCAATAATACTAGTGCCAACTGGAGGTGTTCAGATGGGGTAAAATAATGCATGCTGGGTGCTCATCACATAGTAACCAGTAGCTGTCACTATTGCCAACTACTGACCAGTGCTCCCCCGCCCCCCAAACCTTGCATAGGTGCAGTGTTACCCCTGGCATTGGGTCTGGCCATCACTGCTTTGTTACTTCTCATGGTGACTTGCCGACTCCGACTGGTGAAGCAGAAACTGAAGAAAGCCCGTCCCATTACGTCTGAGGAATCTGACTACCTCATCAATGGGATGTATCTGTAAGGAAGATATTTAAGCAGCTGCGGGCGAGGATGGGCTTCACTTACAATTTGTCCCCTTAAGGTTCTATCCTTAAGACCTGTTGCTTTAAATTGTGCTAGATGACAATGCGGTTATAAACCTTGTTTTATCATGAAATCATTTTTCCTGGGAAGTAAATGTCTTGAAAGGTAGAGAGGAATTCATGAGATTGAAGTGTATAGTATGCTGAGACAGAAAGTCAGTATGCCATGAGGTGACAGATGGCAATGCCCACCTTTCATTTGAGAGGTGCCAAGTGCTGGCCCCCCACAGCTTCTCCCTGTCTTCCAGCCCTCTTCTCCACTGAGTTCTTATGAGGTCCATTTTCTTTTTCTCTGCCAAATAGCTTTGAAAAGGGATCCTAAGTGAATTACACTCAGTGAGATGATACCGATAGCAAGTCTGTATGTTATAAGCATTCTGACTAGGTCAGCAAAGTCCCACAGGAGAGGGATATGGGTTCTCCACTCCACCCCACCCCACCCCATGCTTCTGACATCAGGCCATAGTGGTAGCTGCCATGTTTGGCTGACCTTGGAAGAACACCTTTTGGTTAGGAGCAACTCTAGGTGGGTATGAAATGAGATCAAGGTGTCAGCAGAAGACCTGGAAGGCATATAGAGGCATAGCCATGGGGTGAGTGAGTGAGGACATTAATGTGTCATCTGCTCAATGCTGCTTCACGGTGTAGAGCACAGTGACTGGTTTATATATGCACTGGATTTCAACATGAGCCTTTCTGATGAAAAAGTGCGAATTATCAATCAAAACATTGATGTCTGGGTACGGTGTTTGTAAAGATGTCGCCATGTTTAAGTATCACAGGCCATCAATGGAATGAGCCAGATGCTTCCCCTTGGGATGTTTTACAGGGCTGGAGGTGGAATCCAGGAGCCTGTTTGTGCTAGGCAAGTGCTCTACCACTGAGCTACACCCCGCCTTCACCCTCTTTTATGTTATTAAAATGTTATAATGAACGGGCAGCGTTGGCGCACGCCTTTAATCCCAGCACTGTGAAGCAGAGCTAGGCAGATCTCGAGTTCAAGGCCAGCCTGGTCTACAGAGTGAGATCCAGGACAGGCATCAAAACTACACAGAGAAACCCTGTCTCAAAACCAAAACAAAAAAAAAATGTTATAATGTACAATCAGCTAATGTCAGGATGTATTTCCAGGGTGGAAAGCACTTTTGCACAAACTCCCCATTACAGGAAATTAGCGTCCAGCTTAGCATCTTTTAAATTTGTAGGCAATAAAGGCAGATTTTCCCTCATCACTCAATGCTGGGTTATACACTCTAGAGATTATTCTGAGGGGACTATATTGTATGGTGCCCAATTATAATCATGATGTTCCTCTTTTCTTTACTGTAAGTGGCAAACATTAAAAAAAAAAAAAAAAAAAACACTGTAGTCTCATTCGTTTTAGACTGAATGTAAAGTAGGTGGTTCCTTTAACAGGGGCTTGATTTTGGTGAGGGAATATAACCTATCAAAATGCATTAATAAATGGGTAGTTCTAGAAAAACAAGTGTTTGCTTTTGTCTCTTGAGTCTAGCCTTTTGCTGAATGTTTAGAGCTGAGCAATGGTGTAAATGTTAGGCTGGTAGCCTGAGAGATGAACTGTGTGAGTGAACTTATCTGTACTCTGATGCTGTGTGGCTCATTTTTATAGAGGATGTCACCTACAGCCATACCCAGTAAGATAGAAACTAATAAGGCATGTTTCTTTCTGCACTTCTTTTATATACAAAGAAATTAACTACTATTGTTTTGAAGTACTTGAGAAAAGATGTCTTGTATGTACTATTCCTTTAATAAACTATTTTATTCTTATGCTTTTAGAAACTCCTTTATTATAAATTGCAGTTTACTAAATTTGCACAAATTGTTACTATATTATTTGGCTTTAATCATACCAACTGTTCTCACAAAGAGGGAAACAGAGGGTTGTAGAAAAGTGAGTCGCCCCAAGCCACATGAAGGGCTGGAGAAGGTCAAGCCCCTACCTAGTATTGCTCATCTAAAGCCTGGGTGACATCTTGAAGAGCCAACTTCTCAGTGACTATCTAACTCAAATTCTTCCTCTGCAACTCAGAAACTATTTAAAGGGGCACAGTGGCCATAGTCTACCTCTTAAACATGCTCTTTCACAGCTTTCCCTTAGGCCTACCCAGCAGCTTAAAACCGACTTGTCAACTTGGCTGTCAGGACAGGTGACAGCAGGTACTCCCCACCTTCCAAAAGCAACTTTGATGTTTGATGCCATTCATGTCCCAAACATGGTGTCTTCAGGAGGAGTTTTTTCCCATCTCTCCCTTGTAACGGCCGAGAACTTGTCTGGCCCCGTTATTCTGTCACACTAACACCTTTCGCCTGCTGATTTTGCTCTTTCTGTATTTCCCCTCATTGCAAACAGAGGTTCCTAATTCTATTTGCCCCTCAAGTTGGCTATCCAGGGCAGACCCTGTTGGTGGCTTTGACTGGATTTCTCATCTGAACACCACAGACTGAGTCCTTCATGTAGTCCTTCAGAATCATCCCAGGGATGCTCTTAACGTAAGCATTGACCCTGAGTTTCTGTGACTTGGGGTGGCTGTAACTGACCACCCTCGAACACTTGATGACTAGGTTTCATTTCTGTTTAGGTTACACCACTTCCTAGCACAGCTACTCTGATCATGCTTTTGGACCCCAAGTTTTGTACAGTTTTTTGTTTTGTCTCTTAACCTCAATGAGAATTCCTAACAAGGAACTGCTCTAGCTATATACCACAAATGACCCCATGAAGCTGGCCTTTTAAGCCAATGCTTCAAACTTCTTGCCTCGTGGCTTTATTCTCCTAGTTCTTACCCTATGTGAGTTAGTACTGCGTGGCTAAAGGGGACAGAGTTACAGTGGCTTTAGTGGCTAAACGTTGTTAGAGTCCTAGGCTAAGTAGGAAACGGCTGATGAGAGAAATAAAGTTAGACCCAAAGCTAGTGTCTCAGAAACGGACTGAAGTCAGAATGGCCTCCTGTGACATCGGGACATCAAGGTCCACACATGGTTGCAGCCTTAATTCTCAAATCATATTCCATATTACACCGCTCAGCTTAAAGACATTTTTACAGTTATTTCTAAATTTATGAAATTTCTCAACAAATTTTAAGTCAGGTGTTGTGGTGTACTCCATTAATCCAACACTCAGGAAGCAGAGGCAGGAAGATCCAGGCTACCCAGAACGACACAGTGAGACCCTATATATGAACAAATAAAACAACAAAACAAATCAAATTTTAATATGAAAACAAATATGTATCTTTCCCTGGTGTTAATCAGCTTAATGGCTTTACCATAGTCCATGTGGAATCGTCATTGTGGGGTCCTGTCATCTTTTTGAAAATTTCAAAGTTGCTGTTTGGTGTGGTCATGGTTCCCTGCAGAATTTTTATTTACTTATTTGTTTGTTTATTTATTTTTGTGCCTCCTCTGTGGTTTGGAGCAATCACAGTCTGATAAATGTCTGTCTCTTGGAACCATGAACGTTCTTCCCTAAAAGAGAAAATCTTCACAGCAATTTCTCCCCACCATTTGTCTTGCCAAACTTTTCCAAACTGACCTTTGCCGATGCTTTTTTGTAACACAATGGTCCTGGCAAATCTTCTCTGAACAAGCAGCAGTAAACCCTTCATCCCAGGTAGCAGCATCACCACAGTCACCAACATGATGAAAGGAGCCAGCAACTCAGAGCAGCAGCCGCTGCCTCCATAGTTCCCACCGTTTGTGGCTCAGCGCCGGCTGAAGCTTATCCTTAGGAAGCCTCCTAGGCTGGCCTCGAACTCGGGATCCTTCTGCCTCTGCCTCCTTCAGTAAATCCAACCAGTATGCCACTACAACAGGCCGAGTGTAGCTCAGGCCTGAGCTGGGGCCCACAAGGCCTCAAGCAAGCGGCTTTTTTGTGAATTCGTACCATGAACGTTGGGTGCCAGATGTAGACGAATCTTAGTCTTATTAATAAAACAAACCCAGAGCCAGGTATTAGGGTGAATGCTGGAAGATCAGAGAAGCAGAACAAGCCACAGCTACTTCACCTTGCCAATTCCTCAGCTGATCCTGTTTCCTCAAACTGGAAGCCTCTGAGTCCTTATCCGGAATGAATCTCAGCTGAACTGTGCTGCTCAAAAGCCTAAAAGCTTAACCAGCCCTAGTTCCTGGTTTTCATGCCTTTTATACCTTTCCGTTTTCTGCCATCACTTCCTGGGATTAAAGGCGTGTGTCACTATGCCTGGCTATTTCCAGTGTGACATTGAACTCACAGAGATCCGGATGGATCTCTGCCTCCCAAGTGATAGGATTAAAGGTGTGTGTGCCACCATTTTCTGGCCTCTATGTCTATCCCTGGCTGTTCTGTTCTCTGACCCCAGATAAGTTTATTAGGGTGCAATATATTGGGGAATACAGTATCACCACACAAATACATGAAACAGCTTAGGAAAAACTTGGGTATAAAAGTTTCTTAAAGAGCCAGGTGATGGTGGCACACGCCTGTAATCCCAGCACTTAGGCAGAGGCAGGGGGTATCTCTGTGAGTTCTTGGCCAGCCTGGTCTACAAAGAGTTCCAGGACAGCCAGAGCTTTTACAGAGAAACCCTGTCTCCAAAAACAAAACAAAACAAAACAAAACAACAACAACAAAAAAACGAATAAAAAGCTTCTGAAAGTGTTCATTTACACTGTCATCATTTTATATGACTGAAAAACCTCAAGTTCTAAGTAAAGGGTGGTGTTCTTAAATAGTTCTACTGATAAACCTAGACTGCTCTCTCTAAATGTGCTGTCACACAGAGGTCTGTGCGGAGAATAAATCAGCATGATGAATGACCCAATCTGAGGCCATGATGTCTCCAGCTTTTATTCTGCCAGACTGCATAGTCAGACTTTCCATAAAACCATCCTTAACTTCCTGGCTGCTTCCCTCAACTCTTGCCCAGCCCCTAACTGTTCACTAGAGCCAAGACCGTAATGTGGTGTGCTGTGGAGCAAAGCTGTGGCTTCACGCTGCACTTACCAACCGAGCTCTCTCCACCCCTACACGGCTTTTAGGTAAAAAGCCGTGTAAAATAACAAGAATGGGGAAAATGCCTAAA
>CABHPP010134934.1:0-48126 GCA_902168425.1 Peromyscus attwateri
CCTCCCGGGTCCTCCCATTGTGCTGTAAGCCTGTATTCAAGACCTCCTGTCCCCTTCAATAAATGCCGTTCGGCATTTAAAATTAAAATATACATGTATATATATTTTAATATATATTAAATATATTTGTTTATTTATTTATATTTAATATATATTTAATAAATATATATTAAATATATATATTAAATAATAAATTTATTAAAAAATGAGCTTCTGACTTGGGTTGCACGGGATGTCAGCAGGTCACCTTACCCATCATGGAGACAGATGCCTCCCTAGGCCACACAGGTGCTCTGTCTTAGGTTGGTGAGTGCCCCCCAGGCATTACCTGATTCTGAATACTCATTATCATACAGGCTCAATCATGTGTGAGCTGCATAGTTAATTGCTGCCAAAGATCTCAAAGTGGCACTGGGCTTGCAATCTGTGTGTTCGATACAGAAAAGACCAACAGAGGTCCCCTCTCACCCATAGCCAGTAGGCTAAAGGCAACTGAGCCATTCCCTTCCTTAACGAGCCATACTGTACGTTGGAGTCCTTGTGAGATAGTATCCCAAAAGCAACTGGAACTTGAGTTTGTAAATTTATAATTTTCAAAGCCAATCGAGATGTATATAACTACTGAATTAAATTTATCATGCCCAATAGAATGAAAGATTAACTAAATCTGGTAGCTACTTTTGTTGCCAGGGTCTCCACTGTGCTAGCTGTAGTAAGCAATGATGAAATGGTAATCCCAGAAAGAGTAGCAGTGGTGGGCACCACTGCTATAACAGCAACAGCGGCAGCAGTAATGTCCATTTCTGTTCTGGATTGTGTGGACATCCACTGGCATGGAAACAACTCCAGTAACACAAACCACCAAGGCACATTTTTCTTGATCCCAGCACGACTTTAGCTGGCAGCTCTTTTGGAGAATCCAATCTCATGGCTACAGTTCCTAGGCTTACATTAATGCTTGCCAAAGCTGGCGATATTGGGCTCTCAATCTGCATTGGCATCAGAAGGGTAGATTTTTTTCATGAAGACCCATTAGGTCTCTGTCATGTTGGGCTTCAGCAGCAGCCACAGGGTGCGCGTTCAGTGCTCAGGAATCCAAAGAGGAACCTCATTGTCCTGAGGAAAGACATAAACAGAACCCCGGGGCCACACCAACACCAGATCGGGTCTCCTCCAACTGCTAGTAGAAAGACCCTTCCATCGCTCCAGAGGGTGATTTGCAACAGGAGCCCTCCACTGCTTATCTGCATCGGATACTGCAGCAGAATCCACCGATAAACTCCAGCAGATTCCACCAATAAAAAATGTAAAATATATAAGACAAGGGAAAGAATAGAATGTGGAGAGGAATGATGAGTCCCTAGTTCTCCCCTTTTTTACTTTAGTAAATGTTTGTTTGTTGGTTTGTTTAATATTAGAAACTTTCTTAATAATAATAATAAAAGAAAAAATAAAAGAGGGTACACAGACATAGCCCACATTTCTAATAACGTTACTCCCTAGTTTCTAGTTTTTGTAGTTTCTATTGTTGAGACATGGTCACACTATATCTTCTTGGCTTTACTCATATGTAGGCCTCAAACTCAAAGATGTCCACTTGCCTCTGCCTGAGGAGGGCTAGGATTAACAGCATGTACCACCAGATTCAGTTCAATATGAGTTTGTATTTATAACTACCTTTTCCTCTTCCTTTTCTCTGAAATTGAATATTTGACCCAAGCTGAACATTAAAAAAAATGCCTAGCTACTCTAAAAATGTTTAAAATTCTTACAATATTATAATAATAAAAATGGTATGATAGCACTTTAAGAAGACAAAAGGAATATAATGGATGCCTTTGGTATTTAATAAAGAACCCATCCCAAGAGAAAAACTTCTGTGGAATATTAGTTGAAGATGTGTTACATTTGTTTATGCTGTGTAATATGTGTTTAATGATGCAAAGATGTGTTGCATTTGTGTAACACTGTGTGTCTGTGTTAATTTACCTGTCTAAAATACCTGATTGGCCTAATAAAGAACTGAATGGCCATTAGCTAGGCAGGAGAGAGATAGATCGGGCTGCCTGTAAGAGAAAATAAATGGAAGGAGAATAAGAGAAGAGACAGGAGTGAGCAAAGGAGAAAGAGAGGATGATGCTGGGGAGCAACCACCAACCCATCCAGCCACACAGCCAGAAGCAGAGTTAGAGGTATAGAAAAGTTATACAAAACATAAAAATGTAAAAGCCCAGCAGCGAAAGGTAGACTGGCTAATTTAAGATAAGAAAAGCTGCTTTTAAACAAGCCAAGCTAAGGCCGAGCATTCATAAGGAAGAATATTTCTCCATATGATTATTTGGGAGCTGGGTGGGAGGTTATAGTGGTTAGTTTACAGTTTTCATTCCACAAACCAACCTCTGGATAATTAAACTGATAGTCAATGGTGAAAGTGCACTTAAGGGATGGCATAAACATGGAGCAAGTACCCTCAAACAATATTAAGCCCTCAACATCTGTCGGCTGATGGGTTGGGATAAGTAAATGTGGGGCACAGAGAAAATGATGACACAAGAATCTCACAGGGCCATGGCAGGGGTCTTTGTTTGTTTGAATTTTGGTTTTTATTTGGTTACTTGATTTTGAGTTGGGTTTCCATTAAGTTGTCCTGGGGTAGTTTGAATTTGTGATGGTCCTGCTTCAGTCTCTCATGTAATTGGTCCTCATAATTATTACTTTGTTTAATGAGTCTGTGTATTATCAAATGAGAAGGGTTTCTTTCCTGGCCCCACCTATTCTGTTCTCTTCCCCACCACACCATGCTCTCTAGAAGGCAGATTTCTCAGACTGACCTGACCAACTATAGTCTACTTGAATTCTGGGCTTTTATTGCCTGCAATCCCCTTTTGGTGACTATAGTACGCTCTCCTGCCACATGGTATCTGATACTTCTGTACTGAATTGTTATTTCCTTTTGATTTATTGTCTCATTGCTGTAGGAAACCAGCAAGAATCTAAACATAGGCATCAACTACACAGAAAGAAACAGGTGCCTAAAAGAAGAAACCATGTTTGATATTTAAGAGACTGTGCTCTACTCTAAGTGAAGAGGCAAGGTGGATATCAATCTCAAACTCCCAACTGAGTTCCTCAAAATTATTACTATTACTATTACTATTATTATTATTATTATTATTTTGAGAAACATTCTCCTGTATTCCAGGCTGGTTTGATACTCAATCTGTAGTTAAGTATGACCTTTAGTATCTGTCTCTGCCTGAGAGTACTGGAATTACAGGCACGTGACACCATACCTGATTATCTGTGGTGCTGAAGATGGAACCCAGGGCCTAGTACATTCTAAGCAAGTACTCTGCAAACTCAGAAATAGCTCATTCCATTTTTTTTTCCTTTTCAAAAATAGGGCCACATAATATTGGTGATCCTGGAATCAAGTTTTAAGTGATGCTGGCCTTGAACTTCTAATCCTAATGCTTCCAATTTCCACCATGATTAGCCTCTCTAAAAGTAATTTGAACATAGTAGACCCTTTATAATAACAGATTATCATATAAGAATTAAATGTGCTTTGGTGTTGGAGGATGAAAGTCTGGTGAGAGTGTGAGTGCCAGGCATCTAAGGCAGGATTTCAATGAGGAAGAAACAGAAACTAATATTGGACCCATTTTACTTGGTGATTAATATTTTCTGTAAGGATGAGAAGAGTAAGAAATCATAAAGGAAAGGCAATGATGTTCAAAAAATATAATGCAGAAAATGTCTCCTGGTAAACTCATTGGAATAGATCAATTATTTAAAGTCAAGGGTTTGATCCTCTGCCACTGATAAAAACAGGCAAGCAGCTTGCCTGTTATCCACAGGCCTACTTAAAAACCCTGTGTTTAGGACATGCCTTGGTGGCACATTCCTTTAGTCCCAACACTCAGGAGGTAGGAGGATGTCTGGGAGTTCCAGGTGAGTATGGTCTACACAGTGAGTTCCAGGACAGCCAGAGCTGTTAATCAGAGAAAACCTGTCATAGTGAAAAAAGAAAAGAAAAGAAAAGAAAAGAAAAAGAAGAGAAAAGAAAAAACAAAAAGCAAAAAACAAAAAAAAATCCAAACAAAACAAAACAAAAAAAATCCAAAGAAAGAAACAAACAAAAACAACAACAAAAACCTGGGTTTAAGTAGGATTGTGTCAGCATTCCAGTGTAGGGGGACCACTGTATTTTTCTGGGGTCATACTGTGATTGTTTTGACCTGAAAAATTGATAATGTCCTCAAAACACAGAATACTGAAAATAGATCCATACCTATGACCTTGCATAAAATTCAGCTGCATGTGGATCAAACACATCAACATAAAACCACACATACTGAACCTAATAGAAGAGAAAGTGGGGAATAGTCTTGAACTCGCAGACAGGGGAAAGGCCTTCTACACAGAACACCAATAGTACAGTCACTAAAAGCAACAATCAATAAATGGAACCTCATGGAATTGAAAAGCATCTGTTTGACAATGGACACCATCACAAGGCCAAAGGGACAACCTACAAAAGAGGAAACGATTTAGCCAACTACACACACTATAGATGGATAATATCTTAAAACAGTAAAGAACTCAAAAACCTGGACATCAAGAAAGCAATTAACTCAGTTAAAAATGGAGGATAGAGCTAAACAGAGAATTCAGGAGAGTGAAATTACAACCTCCACTTCAGGATGCCTTCATCCTGTACCCACACTTCCTAATCCTCAGACCCCCAAACAGGAAGATCAGAGAGCTCTGAAACAGCTTAGCTCACACCCCAAATGTTCACTAAAATGAAGCAAATCATCTGCCTTTTTGGCCATGGTATTCTCAAAGGTAGTTTCTAAATGGCTTCTATGATCTAGTCAACTAGGGTTAAGAATTTCCAGGATCTGGCAATGACTTTGGAGGCAAAGGAAATTGCCTAAGGGAAAGCAATAGGCTCCATCTCTTGGTCTCCTATCAAGTAACACCTGTGATTGGAGGGATTTTAATTGAAACACTGGAAAGATTCTACAGGGAAGCCAGAGCGTGAATGCTATCACAGTTTGTGACTTCATCTGTAGGATTTTTCCCAACTCAGTTTGGAATAATTCTTATCTGAAACATTCTTCTAGGTACAAGCCGCAAAAAAACTTTACATACAGGACATCTTCACCAGTCTAAGACTTATTAAGTTACATTTCATTTTTATGTCTTCCTCATCCTCATTTTATACACACTTTGGAATCTGTCTTAACATAATCATTATGATTCCTCGTGCTCTCTAAATACTAAACATATCTCAATGTCACAAATGTCCTTTATACAGGCTGCCAACAGAAGGTACAGCTAAGGTTTAAGATGAATTCTCTCATCTCAAAACATCTGAGTTTAAGTGGGGTTTCATAATTCCAATGATTCAATCCAAAAAATTCCCTCACAAGACAAACAATAGCCTATTGGGTTTTGGTTCATTAAACATGTTTTTTTTTTTTCCTTAGCACTGTTTTTTGTTTGTTTGTTTGTTTGTTTTTCTATTTTTTTTCTAGACAGGGTTTCTCTGTTTAGCATTGGAGTCTGTCTTGGAATGCACTCTGTAGTCCAGGCTAGCCTGAAACTCTCAGAGACATGCCTGCCTCTGCCTCCTGAGTGTTAAGATTAAAGGTGTGTGCCACCATCTGCTGGCTTCCTCATGTGCTTTTTAAAAAAAGAAAGAAGGAAGGAACAGAAAGGGGAGTGGGTAGAAAAAGGGATGAATCTTGAAGAAATAGCAGTTGAGGTGAATATGATAAACATGAGTTGAAGTAAATTCCCAAGGAATTTTAGGAATTTTTTAATGTTGATATTTGCTAAAATCACAGATTGATATCATTAACTGTTAAACTGCAAAACCAAAACCGAAATTATAAGCACATCACAAAATATTTAGAAACAGTGAAATATGGTAGTAAAATTGCTCTCTCTATTTTTTTTTTTTTTTTTTAAGACAAGTTTTCACTGTATATTCCAGGCGGGCCTTGAACTAAATAAAACTCCTCTTAAGTCAACAGCCCAATCGCGAGGACTCTTGGATTACAGGTGTGACCTATCACACCCAGATAAGATGTGTGACTCAGGAAAACTTGTTGTGGAGGATTGTTTTGTGAGGATTGGCCATAGATTTAACACAATCTTCCATCCAATCAGATTACTGCTATTTACGGTGGGTGTGGTCTCTAGAGAGTATATAAGGACACTCCAGGGGCCAGTCAGGTTCATTCTTCTGCAGACCAGACAGAGTGTGTTTCCATACCTTCTGGCTCCTAGACTGCTAGATCGTTCTCCCCCACACTGAGGATCGCACCCCAGAGCTGAGCTAATATTGTTGTGTCCCCACCAGACACTGCTGAGACCAGAGACTATTCCGTGGGAAAATGGAGTCAGACATCTCACAGGCCTTCCAGGAAGAACTCACCTGCTTCATCTGCCTGAGCTGCCTTACAGAGCCAGTCACCATAAGCTGTGGCCACAGCTTCTGTCGAGCCTGCCTCCAGCTTTCCTGGGAGGACACCCAACTTCCAGTGCACTGCCCTATGTGTCGGGAACCATGCCAACAGAAGGAAATGAGAACCAACGTTGTTCTGAAGAAGCTGGTGTCCATTGCCAGACAAGCCAGCCTGATGAAGGACCTGAGCTCTGAGGAGCATAAGTGTGAGACCCACAAGGAGACAAAGAGGATCCTCTGTGTTGAGAGCAGGATCTTCCTCTGTCGACTCTGCTCTAACTCCCATGAGCACAGAGGTCACAGACATTGTCCCATTGAGGCAGCAGCTGACCATCAAATGGAAAGACTTCTGAAGCAGATGGCATCTTTATGGGAGAAGATCCAAGAAAATCAAGAGAATATCGAGGCAGAGAAGAGAACAACAACTTTGTGGATGGACTATGTGACTCTGCGGGAAGAAATGATCAGGTCCGAGTATAGGGAGCTGCATCCATTCCCTTGTGAAGAGGAAGAGAAACATATCGAGTGTATGAGAACGGAAGGCCAGTGTGTTTTAGAGAAACTGAGGAAGAGTGAAGCCATGATGGTCCAAAAGAGCAAAGAACTAAGAGATATGTATCAGGAGCTGATGGCATTGTCCCAGGAGCCATATGTGGTACTGCTCCAGGCTTTGGATGACATGGTCAGAAGGAGTGAGTCAACGCAGCTGAGCATGCCCAAGGGTGTGGACCCAGAACTCAGTGCCCTAGCCATCACTGGACTGACTGAAAGGTTCAAGCCCATCCAGGTGCACATTTTCTTTGAAAATTTAAACACATTCCATTACAAGATGAACCTATTTAACGTCTTGAGAAAATTCAGCTTCGGACCTCACCCTAAGGATACATCTGTGGATTCCGTTGGATGCTATTTGGCTTCCTGGGGATCCATGAACTTCACCTCAGGGAAACATTACTGGGAGGTGGATTTGCAGGGCTCTGGGAACTGGGCTGTAGGGGTCTGTAGCGATTCCTGGTTAAGGAACACAAACCAAATGATTGACTATGAGGGTGCCTTTCTTCTTGTGTGTGTGAAGGAGGGTAATCATTACTGTCTCCTCACCACATGGCCAGTATTCCGGCACTATATAGAGAGGCCACTGGGCCAGGTTGGTGTGCTCCTGGATTGTGAGGATGGATGTTTAAGTTTCATGAATGTTGCCAAGAATTCCCTCATATACAGGTATCCCCCTGGCACCTTCAAATACCCTGTCCAGCCTTTCTTCTCCAGTGGCCATGAAGGGAGAACCTTTAATCCAGCACATTAGTGTTTTTGTAAATATTTCCTACTGTACTGTTATCTCTCTTATTGTTATTAAATAATAAAATACTATTAAATGGAAAAAAGTGTTTCTTTCTTACAGACACTGCATTTGAATACATCTCTAAAAGAGGGTTCACCATAGCTATGGAGCCACCATGGGACTGGACTAGGTCTCTGGTTACTGGAGACAGGTGTTTAGCTTGAGCTGTTTGGGTGCACCCCAGGTAGTGGGATCAGGATCCATTCCTGCTGCATGAGTGGGCTTTTTGGAGCCATGTGCCTAAGGTTTGACACCTTGTGCATCCTTGGTTCAGAGGGGAGGGGCTTGGACCTGCTTCAACTGCATGTACCATGCTCTGCTGAATCCCCATGGGCGAGCTTAAAATTGAGGGGGTGGGAATGAGGGGTGAGTTTGGGGGGAAGGCTGGGCTTGGGGAAGAGTGAGGAGGGCTGATTCTGTGGGATGTTCTGTATAGCAAATGTGTTGCTAATAAAACCCTGATTGGCCAGTGGCAAGGCAGGAAGTATAGGCGGGACTAACAGAGAGAATAATAAGAACAGGAAGGCAGAGGGAGTCACTGCCTGCCAGCCGCCGGCAGGACAAGCAACATGTAAAGACGCCGGTAAGCCGCGAGCCATGTGGCAAGGTATACATTTATAGAAATGGATTAATGTAAGATATAAGGACAGTTAGCAAGAAGCCTGCCACGGCCATACAGTTTGTAAGCAATATAAGTCTCTGTGTTTACTTGGTTGGGTCTGAGCGGCTGTGGGACTGGCAGGTGAAAGAGATTTATCCTGACCGTGGGCCAGGCAGGAAAACTCTAGCTACAATAGACGGCACAAAGAAAAGAAACCAGAAGCTGATGGATGGAAGCCTGACTCTAGCAATAAGACACTAAAAATGACTTATCCAAGCATACCTATTTGAAAGGAGTCATCAGTCAGTTTGCCGTAACAGGAAAGGTCTTCTTGTTCTTTGTTATAGCTTATAGAGGAGCGTTTTGGAAAACAGAAGGGGAAAAAAAAAACACCTATTACTACACCACCATCATCATTACAACGTGAATTCATTATCCTGAGACATTTTCCAAAGAGAGCTTTGATTTGCTCCCATTGGGGTGTGTTCAACTTGCTTGCCTGCTTTTCTCTCTCCACAGGGTCCCACTGCAGAACTAAACTAAACCTCAGTGCATTATGGGAGCTCATTCATATATATGGACTCAGAAGGAAACTTTTTTTTTTGAATTTATTTTATTTTATTTTACAATATAATTCAACTTTACATATCAGCCATGGATTCCCCCGTTCTCCCCCCTCCCGCCCCTCCCTCTTCCTCCGGCCCCCCCCCCATTTCCATCTCCTCCAGGGCAAAGCCCCCCCCCATGTTAGTCAAATAAAACTTTCACACTATCACAGCCCAGGATCTGTGCTGATGTCTGTGGTCATGTTACCACCAGGGACCATGGTTGAACTGGTCCTGATGGCTTGGGCCCCAGAGTGGGAGAGCTGCTCTCTGCAACCTTTCCCTTCCTCAGAACTGGAGCCAGTGGCCTGAGCTTGGGAAAGCTGGCCCTGACCTTCGACTGCTCTGGAAGAACTGTCACCCTCTGATCTCTTACCCCCTGTGCCCTGCTGCAACAGGAGAGCTGGCCCTGCCTCATTTGTGTTCAAGAAATGGCCCCTATGGCATGGGCACAGGAAAGCTGGCTCTGACCCTCACCTGAGAGGGGCAGTCCCGTGGAGGCCCAGAGTGACCAACTCAGCTACCACTCAGGTCCCTATCCAGGGCTTTGAGGTGGTTCACCTCAACATCTACCCCATCTATGACCTGCTGGAGCTGGTGAAGATACCCACAGGATCTCCGTGACTCTGGGCAACAGCAGGGTATCCGAGAGAAGTTTCGGTTAGGGTCAAGTATTGATGGTGTACTAGAAGCCAGAGGCCTTGAACCAGACCAACAGTGAACATTTACAAGTAAAGTTGTTTGGGCAAAGGGGTATATTGTGTGACACACCACAGCTCCCAAGACCACTACAGCAAATGAACATGGGATGGAGTGGTGGGAAATATGGACGAGCAGAGTAGTCTTCTTCTTTTTAAAATTATTTTTATTTATTTATTTTTCTTATTTTCTTTTTGGTTGGGGGAGGCTACAAAGGTGGAGGGTGGGCATGGAAGGCCTGAGAAATGAGTGGGATTGGGATGCAGGATGTGAAATTCCCAAAGACTCAATAAAATAATTGTGTTGATATAAAAAAAAAAAGCTTTCTCCTATTGAACTGCATGATAAGTAACAGGCCACAGCATAAGGAAACTTCCTAATTTTAAAATGTTAAAAATATCTTTGTTTTCAATACCTATTGTCTCAGTTAGAGCTTCTATTGCTGTGAAGAGACACCATGACCACAGCAACTCTTATAAAGGAAAACGTTTAGTTGAGGTGGTAGCTTACAGTTTCAGAGGTCTAGTCCATTATCATCATGGCAGGCAGACATGGTTCTGGCTACATCTTGATCAGAAGGCAACAGGAAGTGGTCTATGACAGTGGGTGGTATCTTGAGCATAGGAGACCTCCAAGTTTGGCCCCACAGTGACACTTCCTCCAAAAAGGCCATATATATTTCAGCAAAGCCACAACTCCTAAAAGTGCTACTCCCTATGAGATTATGAAGGCCAATTACATTCAAAATACCACACCTATCCTTGGGTAAAAACACTTACCACAGTAGATGCTGATGATGCAAAGGTCCAGTTAGTAACCTTTATCTATCATCTATCTATCTATCTATCTATCTATCTATCTATCTATCTATCTATCTATCTATCATCTGTTATTTATCATTCACTCATTAATTCACTCCATTCTTTTCCTTCAATTCATTTATTTTCCAGCACTGGGGAATCAAACCTTAGGTTTTTCAAGTGCCAAGCAAGTACTCTACCATCTAGTTAAATCTTCAGACCCAACTACATATTCTTAAATACATGACTATTCTGAATTTGATGTGATTTTCCTTAAACTCTTAGAAAGATATTTAAATTTTTTTCTTAGAGTTATTCTACAATGTCATTCATTCCAAAACTATGAAAATATAAAATTACCTAAAACAAAAACTTCTGAGTCACAGACTACTGAGCTTATCTCTTTCGGTTCATCTTTAAGGCTATATATACAACCTCTGGCTTAGACTTTGGCATGTAGTATTTATTAACTGACTTCTTTTTGAATTCAGTGCACATAAGTATATCTCTGAGAATTATCATTTGAACCACATCGAATGTCAAATTTCACAAAATAGATGTGTGATATGACTCAGGAATATGCTGTTAAAAATAATTCTAATATAGTAGAAATATGCTCAAAACTGGAGGAAAAACATTAAAATTCAGATAATATGAAGGCTTGAAATCGTGTAAAGACTTGAGACCGACTTGATAGCTGTGGTAGGAAATGCAGTTTTAAACAACCAGCTCTCATTGTAAACAATAATCCATACCTTTACTTCACATTTATTTAATATTTGTCTATAATTGAGATATATAATTACAATCGCTATTTCCACTTAGTTAGCTACATTTAAGATATACTACAATGTCAATAGCCATAGGTAACTTATCCTGTCTGAATACTGTACCATTGTGTCCATGTGCTATCGTTTACTGGATTATTTCTATTATAGGTTATTAAATTACTTAGTTTCTTCGATATAAGCAATGCTGTCCTAAATGTGTCCTTTTCATGACTACTTTCTTGTTTTAATGAATGAGTTCTTGACCACTGAAACCCTTCCATGATATTGCAGTAGGTTTAGATTCAGTCCCTTATATAATCATTCACAGTGTGACTTTTCAGATTCAAGTGTGCAAAAAGCAAAGTTGTCCTGGTTTTCAGGCTTGGCTCGCTGCAGATGTGCTCCATCAGTCTTTGACAGCTGGCTGTCATGTGATGGAAGGGATCCACAGCTTGCCATTATCACCTTCATTTTTCTGTGTGTTGTTCTTTATATAAGTTTATAGAAATTCTAAAGGCCACACACACACACACACATATACACACACATGCACACACACACACACACACACACACACACACACAACACACACACACACACATGCTTTCTACCCTTTGAGTTTCATGCTCACATTTGTGTTTTTATTATCACATAAATTATACCACTAAAACTATCACTAGTGGTAAAATTTAAATGAATGACTACCTTTGCATGAAGAAGCATAAAACTAAAAATAGTTTGCAAGCATATGGTTAAGAGTAAGTAGTGGGAACATATGATAATGCCTGCTAATACCATAAACATGGATTAACAGCTAGAAATTAATATAAAGTTTTTGAAAGATTTTTGGTGGAGATGCTGTGATCTCAGAAATGATTTTGTTGTTAACTAAGTTGAAACCAATACAAATAAGACACATGAGAGATTTTTTAGGTTCATGCTAAGGAAAATATATGCTTGTTAGTAGCTTGCTTTTAAGAGAGTAAAATGGTGTCTTTAATGAAATGACTCCTGGAATCCCTTTTATTCATTGGACTTTAATTATATCTTATGTTGATATCAATCTAAAACATTTAGCGTACACTTCTGTAGACTCAATTACATTCTTTAAACACAACCTTTGTAATTGGAGTGGAAACAATATCATTTCAAAGGAGGGATTTCAGAAGTGGGGTTACTAGTTCAAAATAATAAATAGACCAAGGACTTGGCACATTCCACCAGCTTTATTTTTTCCAACTTTGGTTTGATTAACAACATAAAACTATGTAAATTCCATTTCAAGTGTGTCCACTGTCAGATTTTTGAGTTGGAATGCGTTGGTAGGGAGTAGAATAACAAGATACCTATTTTAAAAATAGTTTTAATTATAAGTAGGCAGTGAGGTTTGCAATTTGCTGAGATCTGTTTATTAAAACACTTCCTTTTTTGCCTAGTTAAGTATTATTATGGAATATTTTCCCTTCTGGGAGGAAGCCAATAAAAGTACTGCATCTAATACAGAAATGTGAAAATAGAAATATTCAAGACACACAGAAAGGAGTTTTCCAGAAGGGAATCATCAGAGCTGGAGTTGGACACTCCCTGCTGGCATTTCCTTATGCCGTCAACTCTATCTAGCAATATTCCCACTTTTCCTGAGACCCAAAGCTGCCAACATCTCCATACACTGCTGGGACTTGGTACATATGGGATAAACATCCCTTTTTTTCCTTCTTTTTTTTTTTTTTTTTTTTTTTTTTTTTTTTGGTGCATCTAAAGACAGAACAAAAATCTTGGAATATAGTTTATGCTAATAAGAAAATAAATTAAAAAGTATTTTGTATGAATATGACATAAAAGTCAAATATCTAAAACATTTATAGAGGAAAACTGTCCCACACTGTTCTGCCTTTTCAGGCTACTTTGGCTTTGGCAGGAAATTAGTAAATAGACGAGTCAGACTCAGACTGTCTGTGCAAACTTCAGTGAGACTGTTCATCTCTCCAGAGTTTATCTATGTATTTGCGCATTTGTAAAGATGGCAGAAATCATTACCTCAGAGGTTTGCTTTCCTCAAAATAAGTACAATAAGCCAAAGTCTGGAACGTCCTAACTGTTCAATCAATGCTAATTATTGCATACCTTATCATTTTATATAAATGCTAGTTTTATTATATCATTGTTAAGGGAGAGCAGTGGAAGAAATGATTAGCAACCATTCTACAAACACAAGCAAAAAGAAAGGTTGCTCTGTAGGGGATTCTGTTTCTAAACGCCAGAACAACGCCAATCATTTCTCTCCGCAACTCATCTAGGTTTCTTTCTTTACATCTCATTGTCCTATGAAGTGGGTAGCCATTCCAGCTTTGACCTGGAAGTTCCAACCCCCATTGAGGCTTCAGTAACTGTCACGCCTACAAGGCGGGGCTGAGAGAGGACGCTGAAGACCAGAGATCCGGATGTGCTGGCTCTCTTGGTTCCTGGACTCTGGACGCTGAAGGTAGACCGAGCAGAGTTCTCCAGAGAACACCGCCAGACTGCACCTTTCCCAGACCCTGTAGCCTATCCCTTCACTTGTAAGTTACCCCACAAAATAAACCTCCTTTTTAACTACATGGAGTGGCCTTAATAATTTCACCAATAGTCCTATATCATCCTACTTAGTGTGTCAAAATACACTGGTCAAAGTATCCAAACACCTGGGTTTCTTTTTCTCAGTTTATGTTGGAAAAGCTTGCTAATTCGATTCCTTTGTCTTTTTAGCCCATGACAACTCAGCACCATGAGTTGTCCTACATGTTGTCATGGAGACTCTCCATAGAGAAACTCTTTCCCTATGAAAGAAAGTGGCTGTGAGCATAATAACCACTCCTTATTCATGACTGGTTCCAAAGAAAAAGCTTCATATGGGTAAGGAATGAGACAATCTGGGTCAGGTGTCTCTGTCTGGTGGTTGGCACTGTATTCATGTAGAGTAACTGATTGGTAAGTAATCATAGAGTACTTGAATTGCTTAGGTGAATGTTCCCGCTACAGTAGCTTGACTGGAGTTAGCATATGTCATAGTCATTTCTAAACACCTTTAATCTTCCACTTGTTATTAAGAAAGACATGACAATCTTTTACCTGCTTAGTGGTAATCGTCTGGATTTTTGCAGCAAATGCTACACAAATGGATGAAATTAATGAGCACTATACACAAGCAAGTCAATCAAACAAAATTCTGAAGATCTTCTCTTTTTACTTAGCCATTCTAATTGTGCTGCATGATATTGCAGTGCATTTTTCAGATATAGGTATTTCCTTCTCTGTTTAATATTAGTCAATTTAAGGTACTTTACACCAATAATTGTCTGGTGATTTTGCCTGCTTTCTGTATTGGGGAAGACAGCAAAGAAACACCAGTGTTCTTTTTCCTCTTAATTATCTGTTTGCTTATTTGTTACTTTTTTTTTCTCAACAGAAGGTTAAAAACAGGGGGAAAATATTATGTTGAAGAATTCCTGAAACTGCTTTAAAAAACATTTATAAAATTTTCTCTCTCCTTTCTCATTGTTCTATTCTTATTCTTAAATCTTGCCATAGCTAACAAATTAATACTCCATTGACAACTATGACACCAGAATTCTTACCCATTTTCTACTTAAAAATGTAATTACCTTTTGCAAGAGCATGTCACAAGAAAGTGTGCAATTGATATATGTGAATTCAGCAAATTTGTTTTCTCTCATGTAGGATGATACAGGATAGAAACTTGCCCACCATCTTATTCTATATCTTAATAAGAATTTAGGTTGTTGAAAATAGAGTTGGAGAATATGGAGGTGGAAAGGGTTAATCATGGAGATAGGTGAGGAGGAAAGTAGAGAAGAGGAGAAGGGGTAGGATAGGCTTAATCAAATCTTGAATATGATTAATGGACCAGCTTTAATAATATTCTTCCCAGGGGCCCAGAAGAGACACTAGCCAATGGCGGGAGAATGAATCTAGATACACCAAGCTCTTTGTCCGTTTACTTTATTCCTCTATAATAAAATTCTATCTCTACAGCTTCAGTTCAGTCCTCACATTCAGTTCCTCTCTGTGACTACTTTTTTCTGTCATAATTTTCTCTATGCTTTTGACCTCATCTTTGTTCTCTGTTCCTTCATCCTCCATCTATCCTTCCTAGCTCCTTACTCCTGGCTCTCGGAAAACTCTACAAGAGATCTGTCTTACCATCTAAAGAACCTTCTCTCTGGTCATGTGGCTCTGTCTACCCTCTACAGAAAAACTACCTTGTTATTTCTCTGCCGGCCATGTGATTCTCTCTGCCTGCCTCTAGAATCCCTTTCTAGTCCTTACTGCACCTGGTTATGCAAAAAGTCCTATTGTCCTCAGTCAATTGCTCTGGAATTCCACTAGGCCTGAAGGCAAGGGGTGGTTTGAGCTTCATTTGCACAAGAAGCAAAGCTATGCATCTACAGCCTACTTGTCTCCTAGGCTCAGGGAGGTGGGGGGAGTTAGTTACCTAGAGGATCAGCGGGTCTGAGAAGCTGAACTGTTTGCCAAATGGTCGAGCAGTATATGGGCCCATAAGAATTTCATAGCAGAAGACAGCTAAAATATTAAAAACCGAATAACACCAAATATTCTCTGATAGATGGCTTCGTCTAGAAAAATGCCTTGAAATTTCTAGGTATAGCTTTAATATCTAGCTGAATGTCTATAATATATTTTTGTGGCCCACAAGAATCAAATAGAAGGATGTATGAAAAAGTCATATAAAGTCATTATCTGATAGGCAAGATAGCTCAGTGAACATAAGCCTGACAACCTGAGTACAATCTCCAAGACCCACATGGAAGAAGAAAAATAGTCAATTACTACATGTTATCCTGTGACTTTTACATGTGCACCATGGCATACCTATCCCCACACTCAAATATACAGATATTAATAAATAAATGTAGTAATACATAAATGCAGAAATAAATCTATTATTTTGTAAACTAATTGAAAATATAGCCTTAAATATATATAGTGCATAAAATATAATGTATGTATATAATACATATTATATGCAATAGTTTAAAGAGTGATACCCTGCAAGGTCAGATAAAGCTACTACTAGGATTCATGAGTCATTTAACAAAAAACTGAGTACTAAGGTTAAGAAACTTTTCGAGCTGTTTGTCCAGGGAGGCTCCTAAGTCTTTCAGAACCATACAACTTTTTCCATTCCTCTTGGTCGTCACCAGAACTGGATGATAAGACTCTATTTCTGAAGACAGCAGACACCTCAATTTCAAGATATGGAAAACCAAAACAAAAAAGCCAAACCAAACAACAAACCAATTTCAAACTGGGATGGAAGCTTCCTCCCCAGTGGCTAGTTGTCGTAGTACCAGAAGGTGCTATGTAGGCTGCAGAGGGAGAGGAGGCAAAAAGGGTCTGACCCAGCTGTAAACTCTATGAATTACAAACCCAACCTGCCAGGCAAAATGTGTCTAGCGCTGCCACAGTGGCATGACTGCTATGGAAGTGTCCTCGTTGGCTTCCTGCTGCTTTGATCAATCACTGACCAGAACCGATAAGGAAAGGACTTATTTGGCTTAGACAGTCCGTCATCAAGGGAAGCCAGGACAGGAGCTCAAGCCAAGAATCTGGAGGCAGGAACTGAAGCAGAGATGTGGAGGAATTCTGTTTACTGGCTTGTCTCAATGGCTTGCTTAGTTTGATTTCTTACATAACTAGAACCACAGGCCTATAGGTGGTACCACCCAGGGTGGGCTACAGCCTCCTATGTCAATCCTTAGTCAAGGAAATATCCTACACACATGCTCACAGGCCAGGTTCTTTCCCCCCAGATAACTATAGCTCCCATCTAACCAGCATAGGGAGCAATGAATCATTCTCTGGACTCCAAGCCCACCCCACAGGAGGGAATCCATTTCTGGTACTGTAAATTCTGATCAAAATACCACAACTAGGGAAGTAGTAAGTCCTAGCAGGGAACCTACTGATGCTGTTTTTACTTAAATCAACATAGTGTCAAATTACCTTTTAATTGTGTTTATATGCAAAGACAACTACTATTGTTAGCCTTTACCAGAGGTCTCTGCTTGTAGGGAAAGGCTAATACAATGACATACGACTGCTCAAATTGCTGAGAAGTTAAGATTGATATAACCCCTCTTCTCTCTCTTCAATTGGACTCCCGGAGCTTTGCCTGGTGCTTGGCTGTGGACCTCTGCATCTGCTTCCATCAGTTACTGGATGAAGGCTCTATGATGACAGTTAGGGTATTCACCGATCTGATTACCAGGGTAGGCCAGCTCAGGCACCCTCTCCACTATTGCTAGTAGTTTAAGCTGGGGTCATACTTGTGGATTCCTGGGAATTTCCCTAGCACCAGGTTTCTCCCTAACCCCATAATGTCTCTCCTTATCATGGTATCTCTTTCATTGTTCTCCCATTCCATCCCTGTTCCAGCTTGACCATCCTGTTCCCTCATGTTCTCATCTCCCCGCCCCTCCCCTCTATTGCCACCCCTTGCTCCCAGTTAACTCATGGAGATCTCATCTATTTCCCCTTCCCAAGGTGATCCATCCACCCCTCTTAGAGTCCTTCTTGTTAGCTAGCTTGTCTGGAGCTGTGGATTGTAGTCTGGTTATCCTTTGCTTTACATCTAGTATCCACTTATGAGTGAATACATACCATGTTTGTCTTTCTGAGTCTGGGTTACCTCACTCAGGATGATATTTTCTAGTTCAATCCATCTGCCTGTAATTTTCATGATGTTATATGAGCAGGGGAGGCGGGGAAGACCATGATGAGGAAATCTACAGAGACAGCTGAACCAAGTGTGTGGGAACTCACAAACTCTAGACTGACACCTGTGGAGCCTGTATGGAATCAGACTAGGCCCTCTGCATATGGGAGACAGTTGTGTAGCTTGGTCTGTTTGAGGGGCCCCTGGCAGTGGGATCAGGATCCATCCCTGGTGCATGAGCTGGCTTTCTGGATCCCGTTACCTATGGTGGGACTCCTTGCTTAGCCTTGATGTAGTGGGGAGGGGCTTGGTCTTGCCTCAACTGAATGTACCAGGCTTTGCTGACTCTCAATGGGAGGCCCTAAAGACTGAGGGGGAGTAGGAGGAGGGATGAGAGGGGGAATCTGTGGTTGGTATGTAAAATGAATAAAAAAGTTTCTTAAATAAAAAAAAAAGGAAGTTAAGATTAAGTCTTCAGCTATTGACAAGGCTTTTATACCACTCCATCTAAGGCTCAGGGATCATAGGATATATGAGAAAAAGGATTTAAAAGCAGAAGATAGAAGAAGCTCTATAGAATGACATCTCGTGGAAATGATATAGCCACTTTAAAAACCTACTCAAAGCAATTGCACCAACTACACTGAGCTTGAACAAGAAAGGGCTTGTCGATAGGCAACCATGGATTCAGCAGGGGCTCAGCACACTTCATCTTGCCTTCTATAGAACTAGTGGCATCTGATAGATTTGGGGCATTGAAGAGTAACTACCATCAGCTGAGTCATAACTGCTGATCTCACCAGGATCCAGTGGAGGGTTTCAAATCTATATAGTCACATAGATGGCCCTGGTTAAATCCACCAGGTCTCAAAATAAAAACATGAAGATGGTGAAGGGACTTGTAGTAAAGAGAGGAAGTTTAAGTGGATGGGAGGGAGACAAAAGACGGTAGGGGTTGAGGGTAATCAGAAAGCTTTGTATGCGTGTATAAAAATGTTGAAGAATGAATTTAATAGCAATAAATAATATTGTTACTAAAGTGATTGTTATGGAGTGATTCTGGGAAATTTAGAATTGATTTTTACTTACTTGTTTTTTCTCATTTATGAATATTGTCTCAGACAAATAGTAACTACTGGAACAATGAGGTTCCTATTACAAGAAACTAAATAGTATTTTTAATAACAGAAGAATAATCTCATTAAATTAACTCAATAATTTGTCTTTTTTTTGTCACCTTCAGAGTGTCAGTCATGAGACTTTCAAAAACATAGTTGTACTGCATATTTAGGCATTTTGTCATCAGTATTTATTCTCTTTTGAAACATTGAATTTTAAGACGTTTTATTATGTTAAAAGTAGTATTTTCACTTAAAATGTTGCCTATATTACAGTAAATTTGTAACATTATGTAACATATATAAAGAGGCCATCCATTCTATAAATGAATATTTGAGTTGGCTATAGCACTTTTTTTTACTGGAATTATTTTTTGTCATTTTTCTTACTGCCATAAACACATCCCTGAAGAATCAACTCTATTTGGGCAAGAATGTTTCCCTTCTTTTTTTAAAACCATAAATCTAGCTGGCTTATAATGAATCCTTAATAAGTGCTTGTTTGTGTTAATGTTGTTCAGAGACATAAATCGGAACAACAACAGCAACAACAAAAACCCTGCATAACTTTCCTGAATGTTCACAAGTAAGAGTTTTCCTTAAATCCTTACAAACAATGCTCAAAAATTTATTCCCTGTCTTAGGTGGCTTTATATTGTTATTGCAGAATACTCAATAATGGATAATTTATAATAAATAGTGATATAAGTTTTATAGTGTAGATCCTAGGAAGTCCAAGATCATAGGACTCACAACTTTTGAGGATCTTTTTTTCTTTATCAACATTTGGGAGAAGAAGAAAGATAAAGATAGGTAGATGGATAGATAGAGAGATAGAAGACAGATGGAATATATATATATATATATATATATATATACATACACAGATAGATACATAGATATATAGAGACTTGAACTCATAGACAGTGATCCATTTAAAGGCTGAGCTCTAATGATCTAATCAGTTACTAAGTCTCTGTTCTCTATATCCTTGATTTGAAGGTTTGTTTCTGAGGAAGTTTGGAGAAATACATATGAAGTGTTCAATTATGGCACTAGTCCTCTAAATTCACAAATACATTTTATCTAAAATATCTTTACTTCATCCCTACAACCAGAAAAATCTTAATTCATTCCAGCGCCAATCCTTATATTCACATACAGACTCTTCTCCCTGTTGGTTATGGACAAGACTCAATTTATGAATCATCCTGAGCCAAAGCCCCTCATAGCTATAAGCCCTTGAAACCAAAGCAAGCTCTCTATTGTAAAACCACAATGCTGGTCCAGATACAGAATAGAGACATTACCACTAAAGAAGGCTGAAGCAGACAAGAAAATAGTGAAAAATGCTCTCCTAAAGTCCAAAACTCAACAACGAAAATTCTATTAAAGCTTAAAGCTATAAAATAGCTTCTTTTGACTTCATGTTCCTCATCTTGGGTACACTGTGATATGTCTTTTGCCTCCGAGGCCCTCATGGCTTTGTGGACTCAATCTACTTATAAATTCTTATGAGTCTGAAGAATTGCGCCCATGGCTTTTCCCAGACTATAGTTATATACTCACAGCTTTGTTTCTGGGGTCAGTGTGGAGGCCCTGCTCCAACAGATCTATGAGAAATTTACCTTAATAAGGATTTTCTAGGACAGCTCCAGCTTCATAACTATCTTAATTTAACATTATGTTAAAAATCCTTTTAAGCTTAATATTGTATTTTAACTTATCCTTTGAAAATTTTATACATGTATACAATGCATTTGATTAATATCTACCCACCTCTCACCACTCCAACTCTCATAAAGGACCCTCCCATCAGCCTCCTTTTCAACTTCCTTCCTTCCTTCCTTCCTTCCTTCCTTCCTTCCTTCCTTCCTTCCTTCCTTCCTTCCTCTCTTTCTCTCTCTCTTTCTTTCCTTCTTTCTTTCTTTTTTTCTTTCTTTTCTTTCTTTCTTTGTCAATGAATTCAATCATCGCTGCACATGCACATGAAATTAAACACTGTGGTATAGACAATCTTCCAATAGACATACATCTAAAGAAAAATAACGCTCACTACCTCAGCTACCATCAATTGCCCATAGCTCCTCAGCTAAGAGAGTATCATCAGGAGTCATTCTCCACCCTATGCTAGAATTTTTAAGTGACTCGGTCTTGTGCATGTCTTGTATAGGTAACCATAGCTGCTATGAGTTCATGTGTACAACACTCCATGTCATCTATGCATTCCTCCAATTCTCTGATATTACATTATTTCAACCCTCTCTTCCATGATTCCTTTGAGCCTTGACAGTAGAATTATTGATATATATGACCCATCTACAGCTTAGCACTCACAGTCACTTATTATTAACACTTTGAACAGCAATGCATCTCTGCATTAACCACTACACACTGAAATACGATGCTTCTTTGACAAACACTTTGAGCAGTACAAATTTATGAGTATAAACATAAATATTTAGAAGGCAGTTTGACTAGGCGACCATTTAGCAAAACAACATCAATAGGTTCTCCTGTAGAACTTATGACTTCTATGGCTATAGGTTTTGATCATGTTTACAATATTACACATGATTTCCTTCCTGTGGAGCTGTCCTTGGATCAAATCGAGAAAGCAGTTAGTTATGCCCAAGAACAATTATGCCACTATTTCATCAGTAGGCACATCTTGCCCAGCGAGTAGGTACTGTAGCATGTAAGGTCCAGTGCTGGATAAGACAACTGATGTCTTTTCTCCCTCAGCAGCCTGAACAACACATTTTGGAAAAGAGAGTTTCCTGGCGAGTTGAAGATTGACTTCTCTGAGTCCTGCAACCAGAGTGTGTGGTATCATCAGAAATAGGGTAGCATCATTTGGTTACAGTGGTCAGTCAAAATCAATGACAATAGACTGTATTTGTGTGTGTGCGTGTGTGTGTGTGTGTGTGTGTGTGTGTGTGTGTGTGTGTGTGTATGTGTGTGTGCGTGCGTGTGTGTGTGTGTGTGTGTGTGTGTGTGTGTGTGTGCCTCTGTTTCTCCAACCAATAATTCTTGGGAAAGTAATCTGTGCCTGGGATTTTCATTTAATAACCCATGTCTTCTTGAAGCACCATTGTTAACTAATGTAGAGTACTTCTGTTATGTTATTTCCATGATTCCTTGAGACATGAATATATTTCTGTTAAATGGATAATATAATCAAAACATATAGTGAAGGATGCCTTCACTCCAATTTCAAATATCTTGTTCATTCCTGCCTGAGACATTGTGAGAATGTCCTTTGTGTTTTTGATAATACCTAAAAAATTAGAAAATGCTTTATCCTGAATCTTCACTGCAGTCCTTCTTAATACTCATTTTGCAGCAATATGTGATTTTTTTCTTGCATGCTTCTCCAAACTGCACCAACCTCTCCCTACTATCCAGTTCCTAAATCACCTTTATGATTTCTGGTTTATCATAGCAACAGACTATCTTCTCAGTACTAATTTTCTGCATGAGTCTGTTCTGTGATGCTCTAATAGAATGGTGGAGAGCATGCAGTTTATAAAGAGTAAATATTTGCACCTACAGTTGTGGAGGCTGGGGAGTTCCAGATCAGAAGACTTGGATCTATCTATCTATCTATCTATCTATCTATCTATCTATCTATCTATCTACCTATCTATCTTTCTGTGTGTGTGTGTGTGTGTGTGTGTGTGTGTGTGTACAGTCTTAGTTAGGTTTACTATTGCTGTTATGAAACACCATGACCAAAGAAACTTGAGGAGGTAAGGCTTTGTTTGGCTTAATCTTTCATATAACTGTTCATCATTGAAGGAAGTCAGGACAGGAAATCAAATAGGGCAGGGACCTGGAGGCAAGAGCTGATGCAGAGGTTTTGGAGAGTTGCTGCTTACTGGGGTTTGCTCATCATAGATTGTTCAGCTTGCTTTCTTATAGAACCTTGGACTGCCATCTCAGGGATACCACCACCCACAATGGGTGGGGCCTGCCCCCTATAATCACTAATTAAGAAAATGCCTTATAGCCAGGTCTTTGGAGGAATTTTTTTCAATTGAGATTTCCTCCTTTCAGATGACTCTAGTTTGTGTGAATTTGACATAAAACTAGACAGGACATACATACATACATACATACATACATACATACATACGTGTGTGTGTGTGTGTGAGACAGAGAGAGAGAGAGAGAGAGAGAGAGAGAGGGAGAAAGAGAGAGACAGCGATGGAGAAAGAGAGAGAGAGAGAGAGAGAGATATCCAGGAACATACATGTAGAAGAGAGGGAGATGGAAGGGAAGGGTCAAACTCATCTTTTTATCCTGAGTCTATTTCTTTTACAACTGTATCATACCTGTGAAAATGGAATTAACCTGTTCTTGAAGACACAATCCTTGTGACCTAATTCCCATAAAAATTTCCCTTTTCAAATCTGTTGTGGTAGAGGTTGTTTCTAATTAGATGAGTTTTTGGAAATAGATTTAAAACTTAGTATTCCAATAACATAATATTGAAAGTGTCTAACTCTTCTTACATTTTAAAATAAATATCTGTTTTATGAACCAGTTATTCAAATAACATAATTAGTAGTATACACAAATATTGATTACAATTATTCCTTTAAATGGATACAATGAAAATCAAATAGTTTCATTAATATGTTTTATCCACCAATGTTTATTAAAAAGCCTTTGTTTTTCTTTGATGTTATTTTTTTTGAGATAGCATCTCATGTAGGTCAGGCTGGCATTGAAGTAGACATAGGGATGAGGATTGTCCTAGTTAAGGTTTTATTGCTGGGAAGAGACACCATGACCACGGCAACTCTTATAAAGAAAACATTTAATTGGGGTGTCTTACTTACAGTTTCAGAGGTTCAGTCCATTACCATCATGACAGGGAGCATGGCAGCATGCAGGCAGATGTGGTACTGGAAGTAGCTGAGATTTCTATATCTTCCAGGCAACAGGAAGTTGACTGAGGCAGTGGGCGGTATCCTGAAAATAGGAAACCTCAAACCTGCCTTCACAGTGACACACTTCCTCCAACAAGACCATATCTACTCTAACAAAGCCACACCTCCTAATAGTACCACTCCCTATGAGATTATGGGGACCAATTACATTCAGACTACCATAAGGATTGTTTTGAATATCTATTACTCTGGAGTGCTGGGATTGTAGCCATGAGCTAAGGCTGTCCTGGAAAGACAGGTGTTTTCTATTTAATTCTCTGTAAATTGTATAGCCATTGTACCTTTCTCAGAGATCTCTATCCTAATGGAGGACATATTTGTACTTACATTCATCTCATTGCTCATTATTATATATGTTGCAAAAATGTGCTTAAATTTGATTTTGCAAAAAGAATGTCCTCTGCTTTTAAGGCTCTTATGCTTCAACATTTTTCTGGAGTTAATTATCATAGCGATTTTTAGTAATTCATAGATCTCTGAAGCATTTCAAAACTAGCTATTAAACATGAAATAAAGTTTATTTGAAAATATATCTTCTGAGATAAAAAGGCTATTGTCATTATTAAGTATATATTGTGCATGAATTAAATCTACTCTTCATTCTCACAATAATGAAGTCACCAGACAGGAAAGTGCCTGGCAAATATCAAAGAGTATAGTTATTACCACATATAAAAAAGGTACTGTCACTGCCATACAGTGACAGTACAGGGCAGCTTAGGAGATGTGACTTCTTTTAACTGAAAGGTGTAATTTTACAAAGTCTGAATGTTTTAATTGTCTAATTGATGGAGTATGTAGTATCATGTTATCTGTGTTGCTGTTTTTGATGTTGCTGAAGTGATGAGATCTCTCTGTCTCTGGCAATCCTTTCCTCTCAAAGATAACACATGGAAAGGGGAGGTCTCTGAATAGAACTCACACCACTCTCATCACTTGACTTGGCAGTATAAATGCCACACTGTACTCTGAGATGGTGTGTGTGTATGGTAGTGGTAGGGTTATTTCTAATGTCTATGTTGTCTTTGGTAAGAATATATTTACATAAGACTAGGCAAAGCTCAGCATTTAAAACTTACTAGAGTTATTATTGTTGTACTTAGAGTTCATCTTTATTGTTACAGCCAGTGTTTATTTATAGTATATAAATCTCTTCAAAAAGATACATTCCTTCATTTAATCAATAGTAGAAAAGCATTCCTAACAGAAGCCAAAACTGCACTTGTATCTACACAGAAACACAGCTTCATTACAAATTCATGAACACGGATCACAAATGTAATTCATTTAAACAGCTACATGAATGCGGCTGTTGATTTTCATTTCCGTAAATTAACAGTAGTAACATTTTACGTAAAGTAGCAGTAGTTAAAAACTAAATTTTAAACATAAAAACAGGCAATAAGAACAACAAAGGGAGAAAAGCAGGAGGTATCCACATGAGGTAAAAGATGAGCAGGTTCTCAGGCACATATACCCTTTCTGAGGCATGAGAAAACCTAAGGCAAAAGTTTCATTCGTCCGCAATGTATCACTAAATTTTCAGTGCTGAGACTATCCAAAGCACTTGTAGTCTACCCAAAGCAGCATTTGGCCACAATTCACATTTGAGAAACACCAATATAAGGTCTATGCCACGGCTTCCCAATTCAGCGGACAGCTAACACAAGCACAGTTACTCATTTCAGTTTTTCCTGTGCATGTTGGTAACACCATGTCTTCTCCCTTGAATAAGAATGTTTGACCTAGTTGTACTAAAGCTTCTAAATCCAGAGAAAGGTTCTGTTAGTTTACAGTTACTTTAGTACAGATAAATAAAGACTACTACTTCAGATTATTGACAATGAACACTCAGTTATGTTACAACCTAGGATCAAGCAGCAGCAACCCCGAGCTACAATCATGGCAAGCAAGTACTTATTAGTACAGAAAAATACTCTACCTCAAATACATTCTGGGTCCCTTTCCAATTTTCCAGCATTATGAATTTTTTAATTTTATATTTTTCAGTGATACATAAAAAACAAAAAAATGCTATGTTCCTGAGACACTGTGATATGTTTGATGCATGTATATATTTATTGTTTAAATCAAGTCAAACTTCTCTCCACATTTATCATTTCATTGCAGATGGTGAAAAATATGAAGTCCTTTTTTGCCAGTGTCTTGAAGCACACACGTGTCATTATTATCTGTAGTCATGCTGCTGTGTAACACCACATCCTCTCACTTTCACCCATCTCTAAATAAGTACTCACTAGTCAGCCTGCCTCTGCCATCTCCACCAACCTCGGCTATGACCCTTTTCCTACCAGTTTCTATGATGTTTGAAATCTAAAATTCCACAGAAGTGAGATCATGGGTTTGTCTTTGATCATATCCTACAGTTGCACTCATGTAATAAAAAGAGCAAGATCTCATTATTTTGTGGCTGGATATTATCTTACTATATATAAAAATTTCTTTACCTCTTCATCAATTAACTGACACTTAGGGTATTTCTATTTCTTGATAAGTCATGTATAAAACATGGCAGAGTTAATTTCTTTCCAATCCCATTGTCTTTGGATATATGCCTAGCAGTTAGACTGTTAGGTCACACTGTAGTTGCTGTGGTGTGTGTCTAACCATTTTCATGACCAAGCATTTGTTATTGAGGTGGAAGATACTTTTCTTTGCACTTATTTGTTACCTATCATTTTGTTCTTTTTAATACCAGTGCATGTGTTTTTATCAATTTCTCTACTAGAATATTTGATTATTTCTTTCTATTGTTTTCTAGAATTTCTTTTTATACTCTGGATACGTTGCAAACAGGTTTCCAGTTTAGGCTTTTCTTTTTGTTCTCTTCAAGTCCTTTTTTTTTTTTTTTTGGTTTTTCGAGACAGGGTTTCTCTGTAGCTTTGGAGCCTGTCCTGGACTAGCTCTGTAGACCAGGCTGGCCTCGTACTCACAGAGATCCACCTGCCTTTGCCTCCTGAGTGGTGGGATTACAGGTGTGCACCACCACTGCTCGGCTCTTTAAGTCTCAATGAACAGAAATTTTCAATTTACTGTGTGTGCACAGCTCCAGTGGACACATCTACAACCCAGTCCCTACACCTAAGGATTAGGAACCTTGTGGAAGAGGGGCTAGACAGATTGTAAGAGCCAGAGGACCAGGATCTCCACTACAAAATTGTGCTTCTACACATGATAGAAAAGCTATACCCATGAAATACCAACAGTATGACTGCTAACTGAGACCTGAACAATGACAATACCAGTTGACATCCCAATGTAGATGAGAGCAATCACACAAGGCCCAACCCAGAGAAGGAGAGCTACAGGCAATTAGTAAGTACAGAGAGGAGAATCAGTCTTCCACAGGAGTGAGCTCTTGAAGTGGTTACCAAATATCAAGTGGCCAGCCCTAAGAACACATACATATGAGCAATACTAAGATAAATATATACAATAATTTCACAGAAAAATCACATTTTCAGAGCCTCAAGAGTTGTATATTTCTGCTCCATTTTTAATTTACTGGAAATTAACTGGAGGCATATTTGCAAGGAAAATATGTAGGAAAAATGTGTAGGAAAAGAAAATGAAGTTTTTCTGTGATGATTAGAGTCATCCTCTTTCCTTCCAGTTAGCAGCACATTTTATCCTTTTATTAAAAGTTTTCTAAAAGTTTCTGATTTCACACTGATGTCTTTAATCCATCTGGCATTATTGATTTTCTTTTTTTTTATATATATATATATGCAGTGTGAAGTAGCGACCCAGTTTCCATTTTTCGCACCATTATCCAGAACTGTTTATTGTTTGGTGCAGCTCCTGCCTAATGATCTGGAGTGTCGTCTTTATTATGCATCGAGCTTCTTGTATTTGTGTCTGTTTCTCTACTTTCCTGTGCCTTTATTTACTTCTTAACAATAGGAAAATCCTGCAGCTTCTCTACTGCTATACCATACAGTAAGAAAGAGTATCTGTGGCAGATTACAGGATTGCATATGCTTTTATGTGTTTCCATTCAACAGAAAAGTCTCTTTCTCTTTATGAGAAATTGTGGTACTCTGTGATTGCTTTGAGCAAACAAATAGGGATCTAGATCTACATCTCCAGAGTCTAAACGATCTGGCTGCCTTAGCAGAGAGGTCAGCTGGTAGGGTCTTAACGATGATGTGGAGATGAATCCATTCTGCAGCCTGTTCCTGCCAGGGCTCCAGATACTACTGTGCAGCTGTCTGGATAAACCAGTTAACATCCAGCCGAGTACCAATGTGACATGACCTGGAGACAGAAAATGACATAGTTATTATGCCTTCCTGGTGTGTCAGTCTGTGGATAGTGACTTTAGCTTACTGAGACCATAGAGATCCAGCTTATGGTTGATCCCCTCTTTCTTGTTAGTGTTACAGACTGTGAAGTTACTTAATCAGCCCTCACAACTGCATAAATAAATCCGTCTAATAATTACTGCTAATTTAGTCTGCATCTGTGATTAAAACTTTATGGATATATGATCCAAGCCTTAGTTAGATTCTTATTATTTATTTAATTATTTATTTAACTTTTTTGTCTTTAACCACAGATGCCCCTCTCATCGCTCCTCCCACTCTCCTACCCCTCCATCCCCACCTCCTCTCCCCCTCTCCCCTTCCACCATCCCCTCCTCCAAAAGGGTGGCGGGGACAGCAAAGCCTGGTACATTCTGTTGAGGCAAGACCAAGCCCCTCCCCCTTGCATCAAGGTTGAACAAGATGTCCATCATAGGTAATGGGATCCAGAAAGCCAGCTCATGCACCAGAGATAGATACTGATCCCACTGCCAGGGGCCCCTCAAACAGACCAAGCTACACAACTGTCTCCCATATGCAGAGGGTGAAGTCCGATCCCATGTAGGTTCCATAGCTGTTGGTATAAAGTTCCTGAGTTCCTATGAGCTTTGTTCAGTTGTCTCTGTGGATTTCCCCATCATGATCTTGACCCCCCTTGCTCATATAATCCCTCTTCTCTCTCTTCTACTGGACTCACAGAGCATGGCCTGGTGCTTGGTTGTGGATCTCTGCATCTGCTCCTATCAGTTACTGGATGAAGGCTCTATGATGACAGCGTAGTCACCAATCTGATTACCAGGGTAGGCCTGTTCAGGCACCCTTTCCACTATTTTTGCTTTGTTTTGTTTTTGTTTTTTCAAGACAGGGTTTCTCTGTGTAGTTTTGGTGCATGTCCTGGATCTCACTCTGTAGACCAGGTTGGCCTTGAACTCACAGAGATTGGCCTGGCTCTGCCTCCTGAGAGCTCAGATTAAAGGCATGTGACACCATTGCCCGGCGCTCTCCACTATTACTAGTAGTCTAATCTGGGGTTGTCCTTGTGGATTCCTAGGAATTTTCCTAGCATCAGGTTTCTCCCTTACCCCATAATGTCTCCCTCTATCAAGATATCCCTTTCATTGCTCTCCTACTCTGTCCCTTCCCCAGTTGGACCATCCCTTTCCCTCATGTTCTCATCCCCTATCCCCTCCTCTGTTTTGCCCCACCCTCACCCCCAGATTCTTAATCCATAACATCATGCAATTAATTAGTGCTGGCTGTGAGGGTAAACACTATTAAACTCAACACTCAGGAGGCTGAATCAGGAAGCTCATGAGCTCAATACCAATCAGAGCTTAACAGATACTGTCTCAAAAATACAAGGGTGAGAGATACAGTTTAGTGGTACAGTATCACTTGCCTAGCACAAATCTGGCCCTGGGTTCAATTCTCAGCATTGCAGTTAAATTTAAATTAAATTTTAAAATGTTTAAATCCACTGAACCCATCGGCAATTACCAAACATGTGAGAGAACAAGTCTACAGATAATTATCTCTAGCATTTGGCAAACACTTCCCATGAGGTCTTGACTGTGTTTCTGACCTATAAACTAGAGACATGGTAAATGATTAGTGTTATAAACCCTTATTTTTAGGAAATTAGGATATTGCTTGCTCATCACAATCTTAAACAAAAAAGAGATTAAGAAAAGGACAATGCTTAGATAGTTAAACGGAAGAACAGAGAATTCCTTTGAGGAGGAACATTTTGTAGACAGTTTAGTAGAAAAACTACTATGAAGCTAATCATGTGTGCCCTCTAGACCTGACCCCATCTTTTTAGTTTTGCTATTGAATGAATTTGTGCCCATTTCCTAACCTCTCTGTGTTTTGATTGCATCTTCTTAGAAAATGAGACTATAATGCTCGCCTGCAGTGTGATAGTGTTGATTTCAGAGACTATGGCTGTCCAGCCTCTGGAAAGACACATTGAAGGTAACTCATCCCAGAACAGTGGTGCATCCCTCATCTCAAAACTCCTCCAGCTCTGGTGGGTACATGTTCAAACATTGAAGAAAGTTTGTTATACTTGACCCACAATAGTTACACATTAAGAGTTATGGAAAGACATATTTAAATAGCTTTTCCTTCAGGAGAGAGAGGATTTTTTTTAAAAAAATCTAACAATTTTCTTTTTAAAAAATTAAAAAAGAAAATTTATAAATTTTTTCTATTTTTTATTTCTTTACATTAATCTTATGCTCTGTTAGTTTTTGTTTACTTGACATTAACCACAGTGACATGGGAAGAGAGAACCTCAACTGAGGAATTACCTCCATTAGATTGGCTTCTAGGTGAATCTGTTGGGAATTTTCTTTATTAGTAATCAGATTGGGAGCGCCCAGCCCAATGTGGGCAGTGCTATCCCCAGGAAAGTGGTCCTAAATTATATAAGAAAACAGGCTGAGCAAGTCAGTAAGCAGCATCCTTTTATGGCCTCTCCTGCCTTCAGCTTCTTCCTTGGCTTCTCTTGATGATGGACTACAACCTGTAAGCTGAATAAAGCCTTTCCTCTGCAAGTTGTTTTTGATCATGGTGTTTTGTCTCAGCAGCAGAAAGCAAACTAAGACATTTTACTATGCTAATTCTTTTCTCATATATATATATATATAATATACATATATATATATATAATATACATATATATATATATATATGCTCTGTATGTGTGTGTGTTTCATCTGGTTTATCTTTATTTACTATATTTTACTTGATATATAAAAAGTATTTATGGGGCAATATGTAATGTTTTGATATATGTATACATTGTATAATGCTCAAACCAAGATAAAAATTCTATCTTTAAATACATAATCTTCTTTATGTTATAACATTAAAACTACTCTTTCTTTAAACTTTTTGAAGTATACATTCATTATCTTTTTTGAAAAATATATAGAATTATTATCTACAGTCACTTTACTGATAACTGAGTCATTAATCAACATTTCTTTATCCTTCTCTCTCACTTATACTGTATACTCTATGATAACCACCAGTCAACCCTCAATCTTCTATGAAATTAACTTCCTTATATTCCACAAAAGACTGAGCTTGTACTGTACTTGTCTTTCTATTACTTTTCAAATCATTTTCATGACCTCCAGTCACATCCATTCTATAGCAAATTGTAAGATTTCATCTCTTTTTTAAAAAAGATTTAGTCATTTTATTTTATATGCATGAGTGTTTAAAAAGACTGCACGCCTGCTGCATGTATGTATGTGCATCATATGCATGCTTGGTATACACAGAAGCCAGAAGACAGTATTGAATCCCATGGAACTGGAGTTATAGATGTTTGTGACCACCTTGTGAGTGCTGGGAGTTGACTTGTTTCCTCTAAAAGAGCACTTTACATCTTCAAGATATACCATCTTTTGCCTAATAACAACCATTCTGTCATGAGGTGATGTTTCATGTGGTTTTGGTGATTTCTCAGATTATCAGTTGTTAAACGATTATTTCATACTTCATCTGGCCACATATACAGCATAAAGTTCTTTGCAAATTTTGCTGGTTGTCTTTGGTGACATTTTTAAAAATTGGGCAATATACTTATTTAAATTGTGGTTTTCATCTGCTTACTTTGACTTGATGAATATTTTTGTTTTGTATATGTGAGATACATTTGTGCAAGAGTGTTAGATTTGATGGGTATGTATTGAGTTGATAACTGATTATAGTATTAATTTACATTTCTCTGACTCTAATGATGTTAAGCATTTTTTGTGCTTATCAGTTAGTTTGTATATTCTTTTATGAACAGTCTATTTAAGATTTTCTTCACTCATTTGGGGGGTGTGTGTACTTTTATTATTGAATTATAAGTATGCTTTTCATGTATATGGAAAATTAGTTTTCATTAGGTATTTATGCTGTGGACATTTTCTTCCAGTAAGTTTATTTGCTTATTTCTTTATGATGTTTTTGACATATAATCTCTTTTTCAATGTGGGGCTTGAACAGAGTACCTTACACAAGCCAAGCAACAACTGAGTTACATCCTGAGCCCGTGTCATCGGATGTTCTTTTGGGAGAAGTGAGTGAAAGAAGACTATGTTGTGAAATATTATTTTAAGATGTGTTACATTTGTTTATGCTGAGGGATATTTGTTTAATGATGCAAAGATGTGTTATTGTATTCTCTTATGTTGCATTTGTTTGACTCTGAAACTGCATTGCTTTGCCTGCCTAAAACACCTGATTAGTCTAATAAAGAGCTGAACAGCTAATAGTTAGACAAGAGAGGGATAGGTGGGGTTGCCAAGCAGAGAGAATACATAGAAGAGAAAAGAGAGAGGAGTGAGAAAAGGAGGAGTGGTGGACACCAGGGGCCAGCCACACAGCCAGCCACACAGCCAGTCACAGAGTAAGAAGTAAACAAAGGAATATAGAAAAGAGAAAGGTAAAAGCCCAGAGGCAAAAGGAAGACAGGATAATTTAAGTTAAGAAAAGGCTAGAAACAAGTCAAGCTAAGGCCAGGCATTCATAAGTAAGTATAAGCATCCATGCATTTATTTGGGAGCTGAGTGCTGGGCGCCCCCAAAGAGTAGAATAAAAAAAGAACAAGTCTAAATAAGTTTTCTGCCATGTTTTCTAAGATATCATTTTGGGCAAAGCATTTGTATTCTTTTTTTATTATTTAATATTTCCAAGAATGCACAGACATATAATGGAATTATTACTTAAGACATGTTAAAAATGATGCCATAATTCAGTTCTTCTGCTTAGTTTTGATGAAGTTTTTGTTAGCAAAACTAGTATTTTTTTTCAAATGCAGATTTGCAAAGTAATAAATTCTAGGACTAAAAAAGAATAGGAGGGAATAAGTCCAAAGAGTAAGCTTAAAGAAAAGAGTGTTTTGTAATTAAAATGGGACTTAAAGAATGAAAGATGATGGATTGTTAGAAATTCTTTGCTCTCTCTCTGTGTTTAGCATGAGCATAGGTTTACGTGTGCTTACATTTTCACAGAATACATCCTGTCTCTGGTCTTCTATTCAAATCCTCATGACTCTTGCATGACAGAGACCTGTTGTACTATCCCTGCATGCCCTTTTTAAATTCAGTGCTTAAAAGAGAGGCATGTAAGAAGAGTTCATCTTAATTTAGATGTTCATCGTTGTAGGATAAACAATGTAAAAGTAATGTAAAATAGTAAAAGCAATGCCTCTTGTCATTTCATTTCATGAATAAGTTTGTACAAATGGAGCCAGTGGGATGACCCAGAGTGTTCAGTTGATAGCCACCAAGCCTGGCTATCAGAGATCATCCCTAGGCTACACAAGATGTAATGAGAGAGTCCCATAGTTGTCCTCTGATTTCCACAGTGCGTGCACGTCCACATGTCCACACAAGTACACATATACTAAACTAAACAAAAATTCTAAAAGAACCCCATGGGTTATTTTAGTGAGCTTTATGTTAGAAAACGATTTTGAGTAAAACTCTTACTGTTTGTGTCTATTAACACATTATTAGATTTACAATTCATAAATGGTTCTTTCATTGTAGTTTTAGGTAGTTTCTGTCTTGATTATCTGCAGTGACACATTTTAATGAGACTATCCTGACTTTCAAAAGACTAAACATTTGGTGGGTCTCACAGCAAAGTTAATAATACTCCCTGAGGTAATTTAAGACTATGTATTTAGCCTGCTTTCCTATTGTGTATGTACTAAGGCTGTTTAGGTTTAGCCCGCCTTTATGAGAACAATGTGATCAGTTTTATTTGCCTGGGATTTTCCATTCAATCGCCTTTTACAGTAACCAAAGCTTAAGCATAGCTTTAATGTTACATTCATGCCCTTGCCTTAGAGTAATGTATGTGTATATATGTGTGATAATCATCTGCTGAAAATAGCCAGCAGCTTGAAATCAACCTTCTACAACAAATACCCACCATATTTGTTGAAACCATTATGTAGACATAGCTGGATAATATGTATGCTTGCAGTTCTCTGTACTTCTGAGTCTGTTGGGATCAGTAAAATTACTTCGTTCCTTGTAAAAACCATTAAAGAGCCCCTGAAAGTGCCCCGACCTGCAGGGCTTCAACGGGTTCTCGACCACCCTAGGGACGGAATGATTAGGGACAGGAGACACAAAGGAAATACACCAAGTCAAGATTTCTGATCAAGGTGCAACTTTATTTTTCTCCAGGAGGGTTTATATAGTTCCTGCAGGGTGGGGGGAGCAAGAGGCTGTTATCTGCATAAGGTGGGGCAAACTAGCAGGATGTTTACAGGGTGAAAAGGTCAAGGGCTCTATTCAATGTCCTGTAGCTAAGCAGCCTGACTGTAAGATGATCTAGTTCCCTGTCTTATGGGGGTCTGTACTTTTCCACTAACTAGAGGTTCTGTCCTTGTCCCTGACATGAAAGAATCACCAATTCCTTTCCTATGCCATATTTTCTTCAATATTCAACGAATACAGGGCACAGCTCTTGATTAGGGACAGAGACAGGCATAGCTCTCTCTCTTTCTCTCTCTGTCACACACACACACACACACACACACACACACACACACACACACACACAGAGAGAGAGAGAGAGAGAGAGAGAGAGAGAGAGAACTACAAATAGGCTGGTAACCCCAAATTACATACATCGAGACAAAAGAGGGACAGAAGTGGAAAATTCAAAGTCGGACTTCTCTTGGTTAAATTAAGCCATGAGGAAGTGGCTTTATTTTCACTCCTCAATGTGGTACTGACACCACTCTATAAACTTTAGAGTCTGAAGTTATCTCTAATTTGTTAACTAATACAATTATGTTTAGAAATAATATCCTGAAACCAATTTGTCTGGTACAGTAATAAGTTTTGGTCCAAATCAACAAAAGAAACAGACTCAAATAAGAAGCTAATTGGAAGTACAGCTGTTGCGTTTAGTGGTTTATTCAAATTTGATCTTATTTATAAATGCATTAAAGGGTTTATCTACATATTCTATTCAGTACTAGAATAGCATATAATTAAGCAAAATTGTTTGTAATTGTAGTGCACCTTATCATTGCTTAACAATCTTTTCATTTTTTTGTTTAATGTGATTTTAAGATGTTTCATTCAATACAAAGGGTCATGTTTCTTTTTAAACCTGTCTAAAACAGGCTTCAAAATTGTAGGTGTTGGTTATATGTAAGCACCACCAATTAGTAAATAACTATTAGCTGGTTATCTAATGAAAGGAGGGCAGGCTAAAATAATTTGTGCCATTAACACTGACAAGGCTAAAGCTGTTAATAGAAAGAATTGCGTTTCCCGTATGTTCTCATTTGTACCACTCATATTGTGCTCCATATGTATTTCTCACAAAAATTAAAAATTATGGTAAATAGTGTTTTGGCAGAAGAACAAGAGACTATATTTTTTAATTCTGAAAGGGGGTACTGTTAAGATTTAATTTTATCCCTCTATAAATTTATTTGTTGAAGCAAAACCATGTACATGTTTGGAAAAAGAAATAACTAATTTTATGGAGGTTGTTAAATTTAAGTGGTATTGTAAGAGTGAAGTCTCAGACTTCCAGAACGGATGCTCACTTAACAAGTAGATGAAATGTCAAGAATGTGCGCCAAGAGGAATGCCCACATGATGTTCCAGAGATAGGGAACCTGTTACTAAGAGACTTCTCACCAGAAATTACTCTACTACAAACTTGATATTGGACTTCCAGCCTCCAGATTATGAGAAGCTACATTTCTGTTAGGGCATCAGTCTGAGCTATTACACTATGGCAACTTAAGTAACATAATATAGGAGTGAGTGATAACTAGCCCAGGGAGTCTGTGGTAGTTTGAATATAATTGGCCCCCATAAGTTCATAGGAAATGGGACTATTAGGTGGTGTGGCTTTGTTGGAGTGGATATGGCCTTGTTGGAGGGAGTGTGTCACTGTGGAGACAGGCTTTGAGGTTTCCTATGCTCAGGATACTGCCCAGTGTTTCAGTCAACTTCCTGTTGCCTGCAAGATGTAGGACTCTCAGCTACTTCTCCAGCACCATGGCTGCCTACATGCCGTCATGCTCCTCACTATGATGATAATGGACTGAACCTCCAAAACTGTAAGTGAGCTACCCCAATTAAGTGTTGTCCTTTGTAAGAGTTTCTTTGTCTCTTCACTGCAATAAAAACCCTAAGACAGAGCTGCTACCAGGGGCTGAGGTATTCCTGTGATAGGCCTGACCATGTTTTTGTTTGGAGATATATGGACTTTGGAAGTTTGGGTTAGGAAAGCAGTGGAATGCTTTAAGCACTGCTTAATTGGTCATGCTAGTAAGGGGCATGGGAGACATTGGTGCTGAGTTTGATTTGATGAACTTTAGGGAGCTTGCTCAAGAAGTTACAGAGGAGAAGAATATTAATATGTGGCCTAGAAATCATTCTGTAATATTTTGCTGAAGAATATGGCTGCTTTATGTTCTTGTTCAGAAAGTCTGCTTGAGGCTAAAGGGAAGAGTTTTGAGTTAATTCCATTGGCAGAGGAAATCTCAAAACAGCCTAGTATAGATTCTATTGCATGGTTATTAGTGGTAACTCTAATGAAGATTTATAATGAAAAGGAAAAAGCTGAGCAAATAAAAAAAACAAAATGTGCAGATTGAGGAAAGGATCACCAAGAAGTGGTATAAAGCTAAATCCTGTGTTCAAGGAGATAAATGGATTAAGAAATGGAATAAAGGGAGTGGTGGCCTCAGGACAATATTCCACCCAGCTAGGTTTCCAACTTGAGAAAAGGAACTAAAGAAAATCTTAGAACCCAGTGTGGTGGTGGCACACATCTTTAATCCCAGCATTCAGAAGGCAGAGGCTGGCTGACCTCTGAGTTTGAGGCCAATCTGGTTTACAGACTAAGTTCAATGACAGCAAACCTTGGACAGTAAGGGTAACAATCAAAAACAAATAGCTGGTGAAGATGTAATTGAACAAGGGGGCCCTGTTCTAGCCCCAGCAAGCAGCAGAAATTGACAACTTCAGGCACATGGTTCTGGTTTTAGAGTTTAGAGTAGAAGAAATAGGTTATGGAATTTGCATCTGCCTCCAAGAATAGCTGCTGAGGCCAGTCATATGTTGGGGTGTCCCTGAATGGAGGCCTAGAGAGGCCTTTGCATGAGCTGTGAAGTTGAAGACTGGATTTCTTTGGAGAACACAAAATATTAGAGATGCCAGAGTTGTGGAATACCTCTCAGGAGAGCTGCTAACAGGGAGTTAAACCAGTCCAAGAGCAAGAAATGTGTTGCATTCAACAAAGATGAAAAGGGCTGGAGATCTGAAGAGCATACTGACATCAGACATGTACATGCAGAGTTTGGAGTTTGCCCAGTTGGTTTTTGGTCTGGCTTTGGTTCAGTATTTCCTCACTATGCTCCCTTTCCTATGGTTTCTAACAGTAATGTATATCCTGTGCCATTATATGTTAGATCTGTTTTTTAATTTTGATTTTATAGGGATTATAATTAAGAGATTGCATGAATCTCAAAAGAAACTTTTAACTTTACAACATTGTTGAGACTGTGATAGACTATAGAGACTTAAAGTTGGACTAAATGCATTTTGCATTATGATATTTTTACAAGCTTATGGAGGCCATAGTGTAGAATGTGGTAATCTGAATGTAACTGGCCTCCATAAGCTCATAGAGAATGGCACTATTAGGAGATGTGGCTTTGTTGGAGTAGGTGTAGCCTTATTGGAGGAAGTGTGTCACTGTGGGGGAGGGTTTGATGTTTCCTATGCTCAGGATACACCCACTATCTCAGTCATCATTCTGTTGTCCACAAGATGTAGGACTCTCAGTTATTTCTCCAGTATCGTGATTGCCTATACATTACCATGCTTCCTGTCATGATGATAATGGACTGAACTGCTGAAACTGTAAGTGATCCACCCCAATTAAATGTTTTCCTTTAAAAGAGTTGCCATGGTCATGATGTCTTTTCATAGCAATAAAAGCCCCAAGAGAGAATTTAGCAAAGCCAGTGCCAAATAGTAACAGCTAACTCTACTTTTACTTTTGTATTTATGAGTAATCACTATGTTGCTCGACTATGTCTCAATATTTAAAATAATAAGCTGCACATATCAATTTCCAGATAATAAGGTATTTTAAAAATGCATTGATTCATTTGATAGGTAGAGAATATGATGTGTTTGGAAGGTTGTATTTTGATCTCATGCTATTTATCCTAATAGAATAGGTGTATGTGAATATGGAGAGAAATCTAAGGATAAGAGAGCAATCTTGTTTTGCAGGCAATAAAGCAAAGAATGAAAGGAGATTTGTGAGTAGTTTTTTTTTTTTTCTTCTTGAAAGCATTTTGTGAAAGTTTATTAGAAAGATGGAATCTTGGGCCCTACCTAGACCTTCTTCATCAAAATTTAAATTTGAACAAAGTACCATATCACAAAGTTCATAAAGAACTGACTTAAAGATATAGTGGTAAATTAATGTTATAGGAATAAAAGTAAATATTAGACTAGGAAAAAACAATGCCAGCATGTGCCACAATGAGCCTTGCCTGTGAAGGTCCCGCTGTGCTTTGTTTTGGGACTTTGATGACTGTTCCAATAGGAGGAGTTGGGATTGCAGAGAGAAGAGAGTGGAGTCACCTTGGCGGTTGGGAAATGCATCGTGAGGAAGGATGCCCATCTGCATCAGATTTATAATGCAGTGTCAGATATGACAGCTAGAAAGAACAACTGTGTGTCCCAGGTCACTTGTTAAATTGACAAATATCTGCTACTACAGGGAACAGAAAGCCCCTGTTCTCAGACATTGCTCCAAATTTTTATCAGATAAAAATTTTAATTGAGTTAAGGTAATACTTTAAGAATATAGCAAACTGTTATTTGTCTTCTATTTTGAAAAAATCTCTTCTATTACAATTTTTTTTTCTAGAAGTAATACTAGTAAGGTATCAGAAACTTTGGAGGATATTTTGATATCTGCTAATGTCAATATTTTTCATGGTTAATGTCTTTCAACTTAAAATAAATCTCTTCAAGCCAGGTGGTGGTGGCATATGCCTTTAATCCCAGCACTTGGGAGGCAGAGCCAGGTGTATCTTTGTGAGTTCGAGGCCACCCTGGTCTACAGAGAGAGATCCAGGACAGGCACCAAAACTACATGAGAAACCCTGTCTTGAAAAACCAAAAAAAAAAAAAAAAAAAAAAGAAAGAAAAAAAAACTTTTCAAATGGTGACTTCAATGGGAGCTTTAGCTTTATTTTAGTATATTTAAAACAATCCAATTTTAATGAAATTATAATTAATTTATTATTAACATTGAAGATAGTAATTATCTTTTCAGTATGCAGAAACATGGCATTATTCTTTATTTATTCAAGTGTTTTATATTCCTTAATCAGTGTGGTGATACATTTACTTATGTCTATGAAAGTTTAAGGTTTATTATTCAGTTAATAGGTTGAGAATAGCTTGCTTAATATAAAGGATACACATGAATTCATTAATTGTTTAACATTTCTGATTTAACAGTTCAAAATTTGGATTCCTGCCTAAAGGGCTCAAATATTACTTTATTATAAGCTCAATTTACCAAGACACATTCTGTAGCATTATATTATATGAATTAAGGACTAGGTTAATGTGACTGTCTTAAAGTATTCCAGAATTTCTTGCTATGAGGCTTGTTTTAGTACTTGTCATTTCCACTTACTATAAATATATTTGTTCTGTTTTAAACATTAAAAATATCACATGTGTTAAATATCTTCAAGTCAGTAAGGATATCTAATACTAATATTAATACTAGGAGAATAAAGGTGAAAGACACAGGATCATTTCACTCAATTGAGAAAAGCATTGAACATACAGTAATGTATAAGCAACAAAGGAGGAAGATAGGAAATTTTCAAAGCTTTGTGCTCTAAAGAATGATACAAAGATATAAAAATTCAATCTACACATTGAAAGAAGGTATTTGTGATTGGAATGTTTGAATGTAGAATGCTTTAATAAGATTTGTTCTCTCTCTCTCTCTCTCTCTCTCTCTCTCTCTCTGTGTGTGTGTGTGTGTGTGTGTGTATGTGTTGACTGTCTCTGGAGCTAGAGTTATGGGTGGTTTTGAGCCCTCTGACATGAATGCTGAGAACCTAACTACTTCCAGTTTTCTAGAAGAGCATCAAGTTCTCTTAAGTAGTAAACCATCTCTTCAGCCAATGTGGAATATTTAATAATTTCTTACACATTAACAATAAGTTTTAAAGATTTATATTGAAATTTTCCTCAAGATACACAAATGGTTAATGATCACCTTAAAAAAGTCACTCACACAACTAGGCAAGAGAGAAACACAAGGAAATACCAGAACATACTGACAGGGGTGTTGCCAGAGAGACATGAAGACAGGTAATACTGTTTAAGCCAGGATACACTTATAGAAACTGGAATCCTCCAACACTCCTGGGGAAAGATAAACTGGTGAATTCACTTTTTAAAATACCTTGTCAATTTCCAAAGAAAATGAGTGCAGAATATCACACAAACCAACAATTGTGCTCTTATTTCACATATAATTCCCATACATATTTAATGTATGTTCACACAAAATTTTGATGCAAATACATTAGTGAAATTCAAAAAAAGTGAAACAACAATGTTGTCCATAAACTGAAAAATGAGTAAATAAAATGTGACATGTGAATGAAACGGAGTATTATTAAAGCAATAGGAAGAATGAAGACTGGTACATGCTACAATGGAAACAGATCTTGCAAAAATTTTGCTAAGAAAAAGAACCCAGTCCCCAAACACCAGAGAGTATATGATTCCATGTTTGTGGCATGTCCAGAATCAACAAATCAACTGACAGAAAGTAGGTTCACCTTGGAGAGGCAGGGGAGTTTTGGGGAAAATAGGGATTGACTGTGAACTGACACTATTTTCTCTTTGGATAAGCATGTTTAAAGTTTTAGTTATTTTTACAAAACTCTGGATGTACTAGAAGATAGTAGAGCACGTTTTATTATTTTCTTAATTTTTCAATGTGTGTGTGTATGCACGCATGCTTGCATGCACACATGCTTGCACGCACATGCCCACACATGAGCAGATGCCTGTGGAGTCAGAAGAGAGTATTGGATCCCATGGGCTTGAAATTATAGGAAGTTATAAGCCACCCATCATAGTCTCTGACAATTCTCTTTAGTTCTTTGCCAGAACTGCAAGACCTATGAATCACTGAGCCATCTACCAGCCCCTGATATGTTTATTTTAAAATGCTAAGTTGTAAGTTGTGAGGTGCATGAATTTGTTCTCAATAAAGGGTATTATACTAATATCCTCTGACACCCCCCCCCATGTTCCTTTCCTTCTGTCTAGATTAAAAAAAAAAAAAAAAACTTCTACCCTTGGACTCCTTAGGAAAGAGGGTTGTTGCTGCTTTAAGTAATGATAAATTTCAGGGTAATCATGAAAATATTCCTAAGGTCTTTGTATCCTTTTTTGATTATTTTAAATATTTATTAATGCATTGGAAAAACTATGTTAACAAGTGGCCATGGAAGAGATAAAATTAAAAGCTAAAACATTTTCTGGAACTATCATCCAATTTATGTGAAAGTAGAAAGTGAACCTTCACATTATCCACAAACCCATTCCCTTTCATTTGAAATAAAAGTGTTACCTAAATAAGAAGGACTCAATGTCTACATGTTATATTTCTACTGTGAGTTTGATACATTTGCATCATATAAGAAGAAATAATCTTGACAAAATTTCAAAATTAGAGTTAGTGAAAATAAAGGAGAAATAATGAAAAGATGGAGAAGGGGAAGGGAGGAAAGAGGAAGAGGGGATGTGGGAAAGACACTACAGTAGTTAACAGAATCCCTGTTGTTGAAATCACTGGCACTTTAGCAGCCAGGAGTTCATAGAGTCCATCCATAGAACACTATTCTTACTTCATTTTGAAACTGTAACAGTGTCATGTTGTGGAATAGATTGAGCACTTCATGGCTAGTAATCTACAGCTCTGGCATCAGTGCAAATCACAGCTCTTGCTTCACAGGGATCGAGAGGCAATCTATTCCCTGTCAAGGAGGAGTAACCAAGGCCTGGGAACATGGATTCTACTTGCCCCCTTACCCCCAAAATACTTTGTTCTACCATGGAAGATAATATATGAGCTTTTCTAGTCACCGATCAAAGACAGTCATAATTAATGCATTTACCAAACACAATGCTGAGACACCAAGGCAGCAGTGAGAGCATGCATGAAGGTCTCTTGCAGGTTTCAGATGTTAGAAAAGTATTCTTAATTTTAGAGTTGACTAGAGCTAGAGGACTGCTGAGGTTAATAATATACCCCCCAAATTTTTGCCTAGCAGTCATAAAGTTGTTAGGGCAGATAGAAAAATTGGTAGTAAATGGCTCTTAAAAGGGACTAAAGAGAGCAGAAGGTTAATTTTGGGTCTGCACTTGCAGCACTCCATTTCTCTACAATTACAGTGTTCTAGTCAGCCAATCCATTTGTAGAACTTTCAGCACACTTGTGGCTTCTTCAGGGAAGTTCTCAACACTGGGTACTCCTGCCCTCATATTCCTCCATCTGTTTAGCTTATGCTACAGGATAGACAATTTTTTCATTGTCAGGGAGCAAACCAGTTCTATCAGCAAAAATAATGGGTCTTCATTTATATTGATGCTCAAAATCAAATTACCCTTGGCTTTAAAGAAACCACAGATTCTTAATCTGAGTTTTAATTCACCGTGTGAGGTTGATCAACTACATTGGATAACTTGGAATTTTGTGACTCGATATCTTGAATTGACCATATAAATCTACGTAAGTTTTGATTGCTTTAAGAATTTCCTCAGGTAAATTGATTTGCAAATAATTCTGTACTCTAGCATGATATCAGACACCTCCTGCAGTGGTAAGTTATCTCATGTCTTCTAGAGATGCACATAAATTGTAATTTACGTAGCTGCTCTAGCTTGTGCTTAGAAAACATAATTTTATCTCAATGGAGGAAGAATATTTTCAAAAATAGATAGAAGAAAGTCATTGACGCTTGTCAATCAGACAATAGAGCTGAAATATTCTGGGAAGAGAGATACACAACCATCGCAGTTTTCACATGCTCAATCCTTCTTTGTTAGGAATTGTAATTTGTGCCTAGAAGGGTACCTAGAATTCAAACCCACAGAGATATAGCTGTCAAAGAGACACCCTGGATAAAATGGAATAGTATGGTGTGTATCTCACTCCTGCATCTGGCTGCTTCTCTTGCAGACGTCATATTACCACTGTAAACCCAATTTTCTCGCCTGCTGTTAGCTACTTCATATAGCACCATGGTGAGGATGCAGTGGTCAACTCAGGCTCAGCATCCAGCAGGTGTCAGAAGTTCCTGAGAAGTGTCTCCTCCACTGTGTGGCTGTGAGGTGGAGATGAGAGCCTCTGACTTCTCCATGTGAGCAGCAGAAAAAGAGGGGGGCTGGAGTTTATCTTTGTCAGAGCTATGTGCTTTCACCAGCTGTGAGATGTTTGCTCTAAGAGCAGCCCCCTTTTTGGCTCCTCCCAGCAGCCATCCTTTTGCCCTCCTCTAATTAAAGCTTCCGTGAGTCATGTGGTATTTTGCTGAGCAGGCTTGCACAGCACATGTTTCTTTGGACATAGAAGGATGGAAGGCTGAAGGGCACGGTTTTAAAGGTGTTCTGGCAAGCTTTGGGTTTTTGTCTTATCTTCTATCCTTTCCCTCCCTAGGATTCTGGAAAAGAGAGCAGGGGCTATGAGTGTGACTGGGCATGCAGGTTTGTCATTTCATTTAAACATTTCTATAAGTTGACAAGAACTTCTGTAAATGACCATGATTAAAGATGCCCTTTTGTTTCAATCTTGAATTGACTTGAGCAGCCTATGATTTTTCTTGGCCTTTATCTCATTACCAGCAATTTCCCACTGCGACCGGCTCACACCCTTCTTACTGATACACCCTTTAACTTGCTGAAAAACAGCACCTTTCTATCCTTCCTTTTAATAGTCTGTAAAAAGCACTGGCTTCTCCTGCTTGGTTTATTTATTATTTATTTATATTGATTGGTTGATTTTGATTCTTATTTGTTTATTTATATATTTTTATTTTCTTTTTATTTACCCTATGCATCTTTTACATCATGTATCTGCAGGGGCAGAGGGCAGATTGATTTTGAAATGCACTCTCATTTATCCCGGGCTTACTCCAGACTCTGCTCTGCAACTCAGAATGTCTTTGAGCTTCTGATGCTCCTACCTCTACCTACTAAATGCAGAAATTACAGATGTGTGCCACCATACCCAGTATTGCTGGGGATGGAACCCAGGGCTTCACGCATGCTCAGCAAGCAACTCTACCAATTGTGGTATACTCTAGCCCCTTAATTGGTTGCCTTTTGACTAGAGATACCGTATCACAAAGTTTTAGCCTACTGTCCTAAAAATTCCAACCATTTAAACCTCTTATACTTAGCTTCTTGTTTCGAGCTCTGGCTTTTCACTGCAGGTGATACCCACTCTTAACTGGTGATTAATGACTACACTCTTCATATATAAAAGCAAACACATGTTATCACCATCCCATTGCAACATCTGGCTTAGATTGCTTTCCCCTAACAGACGTACTCACAAAAATATATCTGATTTTCCTCCCACACGCCTCCCCCAGCTCATCCCTACTCACTTCCTGAAGATACACAGTGGTTTGTAGTAAAATGATCTTTTCTAGCATATTTAGTTTAGATTCTTGCCTCAAATGATTGGCTAGAATTCAAGGTTTGATAGTTTTTAATTTTTGAATGCAAACTTCTATATTCATCTCTTTAAAGGATTCTGTAGTTATAGACTTGGTTTAGCAATTATTGTTCACAAAACTCACTCAGTTTTTTTTATGTGTTTTATTAATATATTACTCTTTGTTTACATAACCATTCAGTAAAACAGTGTTTCACTTAACATTGTTTTTGAACAAGTCCCTCAAAGGTCTGCCTTATCTCCTGGTGCCTGAATCCACAGCAAAGCTCTTGTCGCTGCTTCTCACACAGAGACAAAAGCTGTGCCAGCTTCCTTCACATCTGTGACTTGGGCTGGTTTCAAAATATAAGTATTAAGCATCAGATGCTGAAGTTATATGATCTGGAGACTAAACTGGTATTTGTTCACTGCTTTAGTACATATCGGCATGAGTATTTTGTTGTTATAGGTGTGTGTGTGTGTGTGTGTGTGTGTGTGTGTGTGTGTATGCATCAGGGTCACAGATTGACATCAGGTGTCCTCCTCTGTTGCTCTCCATGTTATCCTTTGAGACATGGTCTCTTATTGAACCTGAAGCTTGATGTTCAGGCTAAACCATCCAGCAAGTCTCAGGGATCCCCATCTCTTCACCTCCCAATGCTGGAACTGCAAGAGCATGACTGCCACATGTGGGTTTTTAATGTGGATGCTCTTTTCCCACTGAGTCATCCCCTGAGCCTTATAATGTAATATTTTATGTGTTTTAAATTCTAGTCAACTTTGCATATTTTATCATGTTTACATATTATGACTACTAATCAATAAGAATTAAACATCATAGCTATTTTACCATGCCATTTTAAATTGTCTAGCAGAGAGGTAGGCTTATCAATGATCCTAAACTGATACTTTGCCAGATGGTTTGTTTGCTTGGGTAATTTTTGTTTTGTTTCCACTTAACTCCTAATGTGAATTTAACACCGTTTTCCTCTGCTAGTATTTTTTTAAAAATATTTTTCATAGTAGCGACACAACAGGAAGTCAGTCAATTTGTTGATAAGTGAACAAATGCACTCAGATCCAATCCACATATTCGGAGTAAGCATAATTGATGCCGTTCAACAAAATAACAAGCTGAATTTTGCACTTTCGGATGAGTTTCTGGAGTTTAATTGCATCAGGAAAAGAGCAATTATATTCACTTAGAAATAAACGCATCCTTTCCCATCTCTAGCAGTATCAGCTTCCATTGTCACTGGGCTCACTGAAAGACCCATGGTCACATTTACTCTCCCAATGTATTAAGGACTGCTTTCTTAGGACCAGCTTTCCAAGCAGCGGGTGTCATGCTGGGCCTAAAACTGCACCAGTCACCTTTGTGGAGCTGCTTTTTAGTGTGTGGTGAGTAGCCCGCATTCTGCGGCAGGGAATAAGTCAGGCTTAACTAGAAGCCATTGCTTTCTACCTGTAACACTGTTTCTTGAGCTTAACACTGACTGCAAAGTGCATCTTGATCAAGGCAATTGTTTTAAATGCTCCTGGGATTGGCGAATTTCATTTTACACATCTCCCCAGTGCATTAAGTGTGTCCGTTTCAATCTCACATACTCACGTCCCTATTGGTCATCTCTTTGTGTCGTGTTTTTTTTTTTAAATGCTTGTCTTAAAATAGGAAATGCTAGTGAGAAGACGTCTGATATACCTTTATATATAGCTATAGAGTTAATTTCATTTCAGCAATACTAAAAACCAGTAGAAAGAGGGAAGGCTTGGGAATTGTATGAATACATCTGTGCCTCTGTTTGGAAAGTTAATTTGAATTGAGGTTACCCTTTTGTTCTCCTGGGAAAATAACTTACTCCAAATTCTATTTCTTTTTATCATTAAGTTCTGTTGTCCCACCTCACTGTGGTGCTGTTAATTCCTGTCACTGTTATCTTTTTTTCTAATTTTGTATTTTATATATATGGAATTAAGGCCTGCCTGTGTAGATGAATTTCTAAACGGTCTTATTAAATAATAATAATAAAAACACACACACACACATAGAGACAAATATAGGGGTGAAAGCCTTAGAGAAAGATCATGGAAATAGGGAAAGCCACCAGCCAACCTCATCTCGCCAACTCGGCAGCTTCCAAATGCGATTTACTTCCTGTCTACCCACACCTTTATTGCCTTGCTGTTCTGCCCTCTCATTGGCTCTCTTAGCCCAGCTACCTCACTTTCTCTTCCTACACAGCTCTGTCACTTTCTGTCTGTCTGTACAGACCTCCAGGTCTCTATGGTTGGTACTGGGATTAAAGGCATGTTTCACCATGCTTGGCTCTGTTCCCTGGTGTGGCCTTGAACACACAGAGATCCTGTCTGCTAAGGGATAGGATTAAGGGCATGTGCTACCGCTGCCTGACTTATTCGTTTACTTAAAATGGCTTGCTATTTCCTCTGATCTCCAGGCAAACTTTATTTATTAAAGCACCAATAAATTATCACCACATGCCTGAATTTGTTTCTTTTTGAACTTAGGATTTGGGGCTATTGAGAATGTTGTTTAGTCAAATCTAAGGGATTTCTGCCTTAAGATTCACTCATATATTCTTGCTCATCCTTCCATCATTATATGACCATATTTTTTCACTTAATAGTATCACTTCCTGTGTCAGCTCATATTTGCTGACTGTTTATATTATTAATCTAATTTGCACTTCTAGCCCACTACTACATATTATAGTCTATTTTTATAATTGAGGAAAGATTATGTTCATGGAGGTTGCATGAATTTCCTTAGATAAAACTGTTTAATCTCACTATGTCTGATTCTAAATTCTCCTACTCTTTATTGTTCTTGTACTTTCAAATACATACCTGTGTGTGTGTGTGTGTGTGTGTGTGTGTGTGTGTGTGTGTGTGTGTGT
>CABHPP010134935.1:0-17168 GCA_902168425.1 Peromyscus attwateri
GATAGGTACATTTTTAAAGATTTGTTTTTAGTTATGAGGATGTGTGGGGGTCTGTTTGCAGATGTGTGCACAGGACCTCAGATGCCCATCTGAGCCCCCTGGAGCTGGAGTTTACAAGTGGTTGTTAGCTACATAATATATGGGTGCTGGAAATTGAGCTCAGATCCTTTACCACTGAGCCATCTCTCCAGCCCCAGATATATACATTTTTGTCGAGCATATTTAATGGCACTTTTAAAAATCTACTGCCAGTTGAGAAGTGAAGAAATAAATGTTATTACTTGACAATAAAAAAGAATACCACTTCGTATGTGGTCCTCTAGTGACATCAATCTCTTATTTCAGTACCTACCTTTGGGCCTGTTATTCAGTAAGTCTTCAAACATGTACCATCACCTAGAGATACCGAGTGTGAGAACTAGTGTTTAAATTATCTGACTTAAGGTTCAGTTACCTAAAATAATAAATACAGAGCTGGATTTCAGCTCTCAGCTTCTGAATCCCCAGGCCTTTCTTTCTACAGTCCACACACCACCAGCTATGTGAACATTTAAGAAAGTTTATTCTGTTCTCAGGCTGTGTGCCAGAGAAACTGAATACGGTAAACAGAGAGACAGCCACCCGTTAACGCAAGCAAGAGGAAGAAGACACTTAGATAATGCAGTAATGGTTTTGCAAGTGTACATAAGAAGCTCTTTTTAGAATATGTTTTTTCTAAATTGCTTGACTTCAGCCATGTGTAAGTTAAACAGGATTTAGTTCTCAGTATTTTCCTCCTCTAGAGCTGTCTTTCCAGAAAGGATGATTAAGTGAAATATAAACATGGAGAAGAAAAGTAGACTGCTTTCCAAACATTTTAGTGATTTGTTTCTTAAATAAACAACTGATCATTGTAACCTCTATTGAAGATAAAGTGTCTCCCAAGATTGTTATATGATTAAAAGTGAATTTTGAGTATTATTTTATATTGATAGAGTTCAAATGTTCCAGTAATGGCTCTAATGGGTTCTTATTGAAATGTAATTCTCTGCATAGACTGTAAGCCTGTCCCCTGTCTTTACTTTCCAAAATGATGCTGTGATATCATGTAGTAAATTCAAGACAGCCTTTTTACCTTTAAACAAAATAATAAGAGTTTAATGGACAAATTGGTTTTACTATATAGTTTTTTTCCACTTTTAAAGAAGTATCTGAGCTTTGTAATCTGTGTGTATAAATAATGCTGCTGATGAGAACATTGTCTAAAGCTCTGATTATAAGCAGTGGGCTTCTCTAAAGGTTAAGTTATGAATTTAGGGGCATTGTGTGTTTCTCAGAGTGCCACATCAGCAAGAACACTGAAACCCAGAGCTTGGCCCCTGGGAGAAAGAGGGTTAACTTCCCTAGTCCTTAGTGGCTCAGTTTGAAGGATCCTCATGTTAATGAACTTTTTTAAGTAGTATACAGCGGCCTTTTAAACTAATACACCATTTCTTAGTTGGTGAGTTTTTAATATTGATGTTTCTCAAATTACAGAAAATAATCAAGTAGGTTCTATTGATCATGTTAAATATGTTTGTGTTGCCTTTGTTAGTATTAAGCTCACCATCAACATTTATGAAGGGAACGTCTTTCACAGAATGAACGAATTAGCTAAAATACTGGGCTAGACAGATATCTTTCCCCTGCTTTTATTGGAATGCCTTAGGTATAAGTAAATTACTTCATTTTGATTCTCGAAGCTGAGCTCCTAATAGCTTTTAAATTTATACAGTTTTTGTTTAGCTGTCAAAACATTTAATTATATCATGCCCAAAGGTGTAAAGCTGTCAAATAAATCCGAGTGTAGGCATAAACATTTGCTAGGTTATTGTGCTACTATACCGTGGTTACTGGAAGGCTGGTGAACCTGTTTGGAGGAGGGGTGTGTGGAAGGACATTAACTCAGCAGGTACAGAACAACATTGGCCTGATGAATTGATGATTACTTGTAAAACAGCAGGTAGTAATGCCCCCAAGTCTTTGTAATTCCTCTCTCTTTCTCTCTCTCTCTCTCTCTCTCTCTCTCTCTCTCTCTCTCTCTCTCTCACACACACACACACACACACACACACACACACACACCAGAAAGAGCGATAAATTCTTTGCTCACTTCACACTGTAAGAAAGCTAACTTTTTGTAAAAATAGTAACCTTTCTTTCCTTACCTCTGCCTTGTTCTTTGTGTTAAACATTCCCTCAGTCATGCTTCGCCTTCTCCTTACACTCTCTTTGCTCTGCGAAGAATGATTCCAGTAGCACTTGGAAAGTATTGTAACCAGTCAACAACTAATTACTATCCATTTTGAGTTTTTTTTATGTAAAACATTCTTAAAGGGGAAAAATTGTTTTATTTTACTTCAGTAATTAACTGTCCCATAAGTTTTACAAAGTTAGTTTTATGACATCATTTGGAGGTAGAGTGTTAGCACAAATAAGAATGTAGACTTCTCAAATGCAAAATTCACCAAGAGGTAAGGGAGTAAAGTAAATTAGTTCTACTTTGAAGCTTTTATTTTCTTCCCCTTTCAAAATGAATGGGAAGGCCCTTGAGAGGCCCTTGAATGAAAGCTGCTTTTCATTAGAGCTACCAAATACCTACTTGAAAGAGTGGAGTTCTGACTGAACACCCACACAAGAGAAAGGGAAAGCTTCCTTTTCTCCTGCAGGACCATCAGCTAAATAGCTCTTGGCTTCTCTTTTCCAATCAGGTGGTTTCACATCAGAGTTAATTACTCCAGTCATTTATTCTAATCACCCTTCTCTTATGGCTAGCTGCATTCTGTCATGGGGTGGCATCTTTTGAAGCCAGTTAAGTTTGAAAACCACTGCAGGGTACTTGAGGCTCATTAGTGAGGCCTATCCATGCCTGGCTTTGGATTTGCTCCCTGATTAACTCTGCATCTCCTGGCCTTGCTCCCCCTCCCCCCATGCCCCTCCCCCCACTCCGCAGTCCTTCTCAAACAGGAATGTTTCAATTAACTCTTAGCATGCTGCCTGTCTTTTCACCTACATGTTTAGGAAAAATGTAAATGCTGTTGGTGCTACTCAGATCCTCGCTGGACCCTGACATTATAGCAGTATTCTTGGAGTATGGTCACACTGCCCGGTGGAGACCCTACTAAGAATAGTTATAGTTTCGAACAACACAGGAGAAAAGTGGTAGTTTACGAAATAAATGCATTTGAGTTCTTGATCCAGTTCTCCTAACCCAGTTGTGATTCCAACTCTGATTTTAAGCACTCTGTTTTGCCAGGTGACCTGGAGTTGTGGGGAAAGCTGTAAGACTCAAAACAGAGTTGCTCATTTTTTAATTTAAAAACAATTGTCAGGTGTAATAGTTCAATTTAAAAGCAATTGTCAGATCACATGTAAGAGATACTAGAATCAGACAACAAAATATGTTACATTATTTTTAAAATGAAAGAAAAGCATAACTATATCGAACAGTTTGCTTGGCACAGTTATATGAAAATATTTAAAACATTGTCCAAAAATTAACAACTACATACGTCTGGGTGGGTAAGTGAATGTTTACCTAAATTGGAAGAGACATTGTTTCCTCTTCTTTGCACACAACAGTTAGATTTGTAATAGTTTGTGTCAAGACAGAATGTAAACCTTTCAATACATGAATCACAGTTCTGTAAGTTCCTTGTGTCCATAGATACTCACAGACAAGCAGGATGGATTCTCTCCTGCCCAGTAGTTCTTTTGTTTACTGGATCGCTGGTTTACCAAGAGCCTTTTAGGCTTAGCAGCCAACAGACATCCTGGGTACTGTCTGCCTTGACCTGAAGACTTCTGATTAATATACAATAAAGATAATGAAAAGGCAGATATAACTTCTTACTCCATTCAATAAATATTTATCAAATGTCTACAATGTGCTCAGTTCCAAAGATGCAGATACATACAATCATGCCTTCTAGAATCCACATTCTAGCAAGGAAGACAGAAATGTAAACTGTAATACAAGATGAAAGTATTAGTTTAAAAAAGTCATGTGTCAGTACAAAAGCTTGTTTGAAAGAACAGCAAAACCTGTAAATAAAGCCTCCATATAGATGTAGTACATTTGGCTTACTAAATATTCAGCAATATTCATTGCTTAGTGTTTCTGAATCATATATAAAAACAATTACAAATACTTCTTAGTATGAAATCATTTGTAGTTTCAAATTTTTCATAATGGGCTTTGGCATTTACCATTCTGCATCAAAACGAAAATGATCCCCAAGAGCGTGGAGTGGCTAATGCTTGCTTTAGGAGCCAGCCAGAGGGGCTCAGGTCTCCGCTCTGACAGCTACTGGCTGTGTGACATCAGGCGTGTTACTGAAGCATTCCTAGCTTCATTTGTAAAACAGCTTTAAAATGCAGCACTGATCTCTTAGGGTTATTGCAATGACTAAATAAAGTGATCCATCTACAGCATTTCACATGAAGATGGGCACATCCTAAGCCTTCACTCTGTTGTTGCTCTCCTGCTGTCCTTTGGTTGGTCAGTGAATCCACCCCTGTCCCCCTGGAATTCATGCTCCACATGAATTTTTCCTTCCATAATATATACATATTTCTAGAACCTTTGTCAAGTGTCTTGATGTTATTTGCATCCCTCTTCTGGACATTCTTGAAGAGAAAATAAAACCTTTAATGATGATACTCAGTATTGATTTCACTCTCCCTTTTCTCCATGTAATGATCCTACCTCAGTCTAATTGTATGGTTAACAAACTGCAGATATCTTGGTTGCAGTGACCAGTAAGGACAGAAATTCATGTAATAAAACTCGGCCAGGCTAGAACATACCGACTGAATAAAGTTCTGTCCTCCTTTTCCTACTGCTTATACAATGTTTTAAGACCATAGTCCCTTCATATAGTTAGTGAATTGTACTAAGTCAGAAGAATGCTTAAATTCAATAGGCAATTATTTTCTTAACTATTAATTTTTTTAATTTATTTTACATACCATCCCTCCTCTCCCCCTGTTCCCTCCCCTCACCTCCTTTCCACCCTTGCCATCTATGCCTCAAAAAGGGTAAGGCCTCCCATGGGAGTCAACAAAGCATGGCATATCAAGTTGAGGCAAGACCAAGCTCCTCCCTGCTTCATCAAGACTGAGTGAAGCATCCCACCATAGGAAATAGATTCCAAAAAGCCAGCTCATGTGCCTGGGACAGATCCTGATCCCACTGCTAAGGGCCCCACAAACAGACTAAGCTACACAACTGTTACCCACATGCAGAGGGCCTAGGTTAGTCCCATGCAGGCTCCCTAGCTGTCAGTCTAGAGTCCCTGAACTTCCAAGAGCTCAGGTCAGCTGTCTCTGTGGGTTTCCCCATCTTGACCCCTATAGCTTCTACAATCCTTCCTCCCTTTCTTCAGTAGGACTCCCAGAGCTTGGCCAATGCTTGGCTGTGGATCTCTGCCTCTGCTTCCTCTCATCAGTTACTGGATGAGGGTTCTCAATAGGCGATTATTAAGAATCTTCTGGATAATTAGATCTGTGATCACAAAAATGCAAGACAATGATACCTGCACTTTGGGGCTGCTATTTTAAGGAGTAGACAGACAGCAGTAATTAATTAGGGAACTAGGTTAAGTGATACAGTCATTTATTCCCAGTATTTTATAAATACCTATTACATGCAAGTCATAGAACAGTGAGAATGATAGTATATAGTATCTGCTTTGAAGGGAATTTGTTATTTAGTGAGGGAGTAACAAATAATAAGTATGGTGTTTATAGTGTATGACATAAATGAGAGGCAGCACTACCATGTGTGTGTGTGTGTGTGTGTGTCTGCTGTCTGTCTGTCTGTGTGTCTGTCTGTCTATAAGACCCAAAGAGGAAATGCCTTGTTCTGTTTCTTAGTAAGGTTAGGAAAGACTATTAAGAACAAACCTGCATTTGATCTTAATCTTTAAAGATGAGTATAGCCAGGCATGGTGGCACACACCTTTAATTCCAGAACTTGGGAGGCAGAGGCAGGAGGATCTCTGTGAGTTGGAGGCCGGCCTGGTCTACATAGTGAGTTCCAGGACAGCCAGAGCTACAGAGTGAGACCCTGCTTCAAAACGGATGAGTATGAAGGGCTAGGTGAAGCTCAATGATAGCATGTATGCTTAGCATGCTCAATCCTTAGCACACCCTACACACACACACACACACACACACACACACACACACACACAAAGAATGTATAGGGGTTTTCTAGGAATGGAACAAGAGCATGGCAATGGGCAGTTAAAGATACAAGAAACAGAATGGGTGAAGTCATGTAGCATATGAGCTAAAGTTAATTCTGATGGTAGAATGCAGTACTGAGAACTAAGTGGAGGTACACATGAAAAGGCTGGCGACAGATCATATCAAGAGTGTGAACTTCTTACTTCTTTAAAGAAGTGGTACCCAAAGGTGGTTCCTGAACCAGCAGCATTTAAATAATCTGGGAACCTGTCACAAAAGGCAAATCCTTGGCCTCTGTCCTGATGTACTATAACAGACACTCTGAGTCTAGGAATCTGGGCTTTAATATGATCCTTACCTGATTCTAGTTAAAGTTGGGAATCCACTGCTTTAGGGGTAGGAGAGCCAGTGAAAACTTTAAGGAAAGTGGTGCCTGGGTCAGACTTCAGATGTAATTAGTATACAGGAGAGACTGAGTGGGGGAAATTAAAGAGAAAGGATATGGTTTGGATGTGTTTAGAATCGTTGAGCCAAGTGAACCATAGCGAAGCATGAATGCAAAGGTAGTCACAAGGAAAGGAGGGAGGGAGGGAGGAGTTCTGAAGATGGAAGGAGGCTTGTGTTTGCTTGGCTACAGCTCTGAGGTGAGAGGAAGGAGTGAGAGTAGCTGCCGCTTGTCCTGCTTGACTGAGTGAATGAAGGAGCTGCTATGAAATGACAAGCAAGGAGGATGCAAATGTCAAAGAGAACATGCCCCGTTCCTGTTCATGTGTTACCTGAAGTATTTGAATACACACACACACACACACACACACACACACACACACACACACACACAAAGCAGTTCACAGTTTGGATTTGAAACTCTAGAATGATCCCTGCTGGAGGTGGCTGGAGGTGGCTGGATCCTGTCCTTTCTTAGCCAATTAGATAGGAGCAGAAGGCTAAGACTGAACCATGAAGAGAAGGGATGCTGAAAGCATGGTGGAAGAGAGACTCCATGGCTAAAAGGCCAGGGGAATTGAATAGATGTAGACTCCAAAGAGAGGACAGAAAAACGAGAGTAAGTAACAGAAAGGAGCTGAGGGAGATGAGCCCCTAAACCCGTACAGCATTGTCTTTGTTGTACTGAGAACAGAAAGCAAGAATTTAGCTAAGTTGAAGAGGAGACAGATATCTATTTATTTAATTTATATTGTTGATCACATGCCTTTGTATTCATGGCTGTATACTATAATTAAGAATGGTTATTAAGTAGCATTCTATTGATAATTCAGAGAGAATTGGATCCACAATTTATTGTACTTTAAAGAATCATGTTATTATAGATTCTAAAACTATCTAGGAATGGACAGAGGTTAGTTAATCTTATATTAAATATGAGGTGCTTTTTCCTAAGGTTAATGAAAACACACAGATTTACATGGCTAACTTTCCACAAGGACTGTGTTCCCAGTGCTGAGTTTATAGTCTGTGGGTGGGTAACTGTAGATCTGAGCAGCCAATATAGAAAAGTCCTAACCAGGGACCCATAAGGATGATAAGTTGGCAGAAGGACCTGGGCTTGGTAGATTTTGCTTTTTCTGTCTTTATTTAAAGAGGATGAACAGAGTGCCATTTTTCACATGTTGCTACATTTCTCCTAAGATCTGTGAAGTGTGAAAGAACATACGCTGCAGAACATTATGTCTACTTCACTCCTGAAGATGCTAGATAACTGCTGTCATGTCTAAAGGTCTAGCTGTTCTTTACAGTGCTGAGAACTGCAGTGACCTCGAAACCACAGTGAAAATCATTTAGTCTTTTAAGTACTTGATGCTTTATAAGGTTTACCTTGTGGCTATGGATTACTTAAAATGTGGGTCATTTAGATTAATGTACATTATATACATAATGAGTATAAAACACACCACTGATTCTAAGATTTAATATAAAATGATACTTTTATATTGGTTTTGATTAAGCAAAATTCTACTAGAAAAACAAGTATTGTACATTTGGTTTCCATACATTTCTATTAGACAACACTGGTATAAAGTTTTGGTGGCCATTTTGTTACCCAGAATTCTTACTGGCTTAGAAACTGGTATGGTGTATCATGGATCTTGGAGGCACAAGAAAATTGTGAATTTGAAACCAGCCTGGACTTCACAATGAGACTCTCACTGTGTCAATGATGATAATAATGATGATGATGATGATGATGATAATTGAGGGGGCAGGCTTGGAATCCTTGTATTGAGTATGGAAATAGTATATAAACTTCTGCTTTAATTTTCAACCTTACATCCAAAATAAAGTCTTAAGATTTCAAGTCTGTAAAAAACAATACAGGGCTGTGAATGTAGCTTGACAGTAAAGTGCTAGTGCTTTCCAGGTCCTTAGCACTGAAACAAGTCTAAAATATTAATATTAAATTCAAAATTCAACTAGTCTACCATAGAGATTGCTTTTGCTACAGTATAGATGGAGTGCAAACCTGAAAGCCAGGCAGGTGTCTCAAGACCCAGTCTCCCTTCTCACTGACATTCAGTTGTAAATAATAACTTCCATTTTATATCTCTCTGAACCCTGTTCTTTCTTCTTCAGTCCTACCACCTGCCTGCTTCCCTGTTTGTCTCCCTCCCTTCCCACCTCCTTTTTTCCATGTACTGGGGATTGAACCCAGGGTATCCATCTTATTAGTCAGTCACACTGCCACCTCTTTAGCCTCTCCTCCTGTATTACTGGATTTTTTTTAATGTGTAGGTGTGTGAGTCTGAATGTATATATGTGCACCTTATGTGTGCACGAGTCTGTAGAGGTCAAGAGATGGCATCAGATCCCTTGGAATTAGTTACAGGTGTGCTGAGCCCAGGTGCTCTGTAAGAAGAGTAAGCATTCTTACTCACTGAGCCATCTCTTGGTCCCCTATGCTGCTGTCTTGAAGATGGCTCTCAGTACCTCTCATGTGGAATGTCATTCCCTCAGAGCTCAATCATCTCCCCCTTTCCTTCCAGAGGACAGCTCATCTCAGAGCCCAACACAGAACCGGACCCACTAGCAGCACACAGTATGCATTTGCTGAATGAGTGGATAAGAGAGATACTGCTATTAATCAAGAGTTCCAGAATGAAAGTCTTTCGATCCTACAGAAGATCTGGCCAGACTTAATGCATTAAAAATATGAGAGAGAGAGAGAGAGAGAGAGAGAGAGAGACAGAGAGAGAGAGAGAGAGAGAGAGAGAGAGAGAGAGAGAGAGTTAGTTTTATTCTTTATTGGCTTTTCTTGGAGAAATGATTGAAAACTGTTCTATTTTGCCAGGCATTTTGATTTGCCACTGTAAGTTTATGACAGCCGGTGGAGGGACTCATTAGTGCCATGCAGACAGCTCCTTGTTTTTGTCTGGCATCCCTATGGGATTAAACTGCATCTGGCAAGAAATAGGGATTCTGGTCAAACCATCTTCAAAGGCAAAACTGCTAATATTTATCAGATCTGTGCAGATAAGCAAATGTAGGGAGATTTTTTTAAATTCTGTTTTCCTTCCTTTTGTAACTTACTATAAGAGAAGACTTCCAGCAATTCTTACATGAATAGTCTTTGATTGTGGTTAAAGAAGAAAGATACTCATTTTTCTGTACCCAACTAACATTTTACCCACTGAGCCTTCTCACCAGCCTCCTGTGCATACTTCACATATTTCAGTGTCTACAAGGAATAGCACATTGTGCTTAGCATTTGGAAGCTTTTGTATATCTGTGTGGAAAAGTTTAGCCAATATTACAGTCTATGGAAATCTTAAACCTATCATCTAAATGTAGGCTACTGTCCCATCCAAGTGAAAGTGGTCCTGCCTTCCATACAGGCTCCTATCTTTCTCCTTCTGCCCCTTAAATCTTTGAGAAATGATAAAAGTCCCATAACTCAGTTTACCTGGTTTTTAGATATGTGGTTCTGCCCTTAACTGGCAAAATGGCTACATTCCAGGTACTTGTCATGAAATGTTATCTAGAATCTACCATTCAAAGCCTCCCTAAGAAAAATAAAGTTTATTTAGGATTGCCTGAAGAGTATGCAGCCTCTCCATTTGTCTATACTTTAAATCTACTTGAGGATTAAGTAAGTTCCTCTGTGAGTCACATACCTGGATTCCATCATAATTGCCAAGGGAGGAATTTCTTATCTCAGAAATAGAAATAATGTATTTTCAGGCCATCTGGTTTGTTTTTAAATTATGGTCATTTTTGACTCTTGTAATTGTTCAAGTTTCTCTCTGTTGCCTGCTAGAAAGCTTAGCACCAACTACAGGGCTCATCTGAGACAATTCGGAAATGTCACAACATGGTTTTATGGGCATCTCTATCTTGTCCTTATTTTTGTAAGACCTTTTATCTCCTGTTAAATTTTTCTGGCCACATATGCATTGTTGTAAGTTCTCTGAGTTGTTTTCTAAGCAACAGCACACAGAATGTAAATAATAGAATGGATAGGCTGGTACAGTTGCCCCTCGTCCATTCTTACCTAACTAGATATAAGTAAGAAAAATCTCTATATTACTATGTGTGTCACACTACAACTACTTTAACATCTGTCTGTTCTAAATTTCTAGATGTAAGAGTAAGGAATGACCTAAGGTTGAAATGTTAATTAAATGTTTTAATGTTCTGTAGTTCTCAAGAAAATAGTTGGATAAAATGTCAGCATACAGAAGTATTTTAAACATTCAGGAAAAAAAAATCATCTCTCTGAAAAGGAGGTAATTGTACAAGTTTGCCTAATCCTTTTGATCTTGGCACACAGCAATACAGACTTCAGTTGAGATTAAAACTATGAATTTCAAAGGAAACATGGCCTTCAGTGTGTAAAATATATAACAGCTGGTTGACTAGTCCATTTAAAACTACACAATAACAATTGTAGCAGAATGGTTCTCCTGCCAAAAGATGCATGGGTGCTTGATGGTTATATCAAGACATGATACTAACTCACACTTTTCTTTAGTAATGATAAAAATGTAGAAATGAACTCAGATCTCTCCTCCGCCCAGCAGTTCAAGGGCAGTGTAAGTGCACAGCTCTCCCAGTGATTTCTCTATCTACTCTGCCTGCAGAACTTCGGCGCGGTAACTAAATTTCATTTTTTTAAATGTCAAGTATAATTTTTATTCTTCGTATCTTACAGCTTTTTCCTTTTAATCTTTGGTCCTCCTTCTCCCCCTTTTGTCCTCATGATGTATTAGTCTTAAATGTCCCATTGTCACATGTATTTTTAAGCTCCCAAAGTTAGACTTTTCTGTGTAAAAAGTATTAAACTTGTTTAACATTTTTGTACATTTATAGTAAGGTAAACATCCAGATTCTGAAGCAGTTTGATATGCTTGTAATCAATTTTGGAGAAATTAAGCTAATATTAGTTGATTGTAGTTGACTAAATATTATAGTTTTAACTCTGTTTCACCTATAAAAATAATTGTTAAAAAGGTGAAATTAATGCATTAAAAAGAGATTGACAGGTATTTGTCATTTTTAGCACATCACATTTGGAAAACATACTTGTATTCTGAATTTATATCTGTCCAGTATGAAAAATAGTTGATTTTTTCTATAACTTTTATTGTTTGAAGACATTAATATACTGTAGCTGCAAATTTTTCTTTTCTTTTCTTTAGATTTGTTTCAGAGAATTAAATTCCTAAATTTACTAAAGTTAGCCAGATTTTCCATAGATTCGCAGCCAGCACTTGAGGGGTTAACATATCTATCTTATTAAAGCGACAGGAAATCTGGCAACTATTGCAGGAACTGGACCTGCTGGTGCACACAAACAATTTGTCAGTCTTCTTTAAGGGAACAGCCTTCTGCAAAGTGGCTGCCTTTGCTTTGTTTGCACAGGCTAAACTTGTCCTTTTTGGACTTTAAATCTTAGACATGAAATGTGATCCACATATTCAATCAAAATCATTTAATTCAAAGCATATTTTGATTGGAACAAAGTTGACATGGAAAGAAACTTTAGAATAAAAAAGTTGAAAGGACTTTATATCATATATTTAGCAGGAAAATTTGAAACAGTTCTAATTAGGCTGAAAAAAACAGCTTTCTTCAATGTAAATTACAAAGGTCGTATATCAATGTTAAGGAAACATTACCACTAGTGTTTGAAATCCAGCACATGCAAACATAACAGGCCAGTTCATTCATTTGTGTGTGTGTGTGTGTGTGTGTGTGTGTGTGTGTGTGTGTGTGTAGACGAAGAAGGCTTTTTACATCTGTTTCAAAAGAAAAAAATAATTACAAATCCAAGTTTATAATTTGATGTATTACCTTCTTTCAAACATATCACTATATAGACTCACTTCCATTGAAATTCTTATCTATCAGTTTAATTAAAATTTCAGAAATTACTTTCTTATTCTTTCATTAAAATGTGGTCATATGCATCTTATAATTAAGTGCATACCAAGTTAGGATTAATCAGTGGTTTTTATCTTTTTATTTGAAATTTGTAGGTGTAATATTTTGTATGGTGGAGCTGAACCAGGCTCTCTAGACACCTTGGAATAGAAGTAGTGGTAGAGATGTGTAGAAATGCAAATTGAGGTTTCATAGGCCTTTCTCTTTATTATGTCTGTTTTTGATGACATCCTGGTTCTGGGAATCAAACTTACTAGTATATTCATTTCTATTTGTAGATGATATTTGATTATTTTATTTGATGTTCATAAAAATTACTATTGTATGATAGCACTGAGTAGGACTATCATATTGATATTAACACCAATTAGAGATTTATAAGCATGGAAACCATAAGTAACTATCAACCACAGCTCCTTTGTCATTAACAAATACTATGATTTCTTTTGTTAATTAAAATTGATATTCTTTTATTTTACCTAATTTTCATGTTAATAAAACTTGAGTTTTATAGGGAATTGCTATAGTATTTCTAAAGCCTTCATTAATAAAATTAGTGATAAATATCATTAAAATTATTTTCAAATAGCTTAATATCTTGGAAAAAGTAAACTATTTCTATATGTTAGCAAATTATTTGACTTTACAAAATAAGAATAATTTTATTTAATATTTTATATCATAAATAATTTATTTCCTTAATGAGTTGGTTTCAGAGAAACAGTATGTTCTTTCTGTAAGATTTATTATTGGATACATATTCATATTTACTATAATTATTTCTGACACAATCATTTATGAACAATTTATTGTTCTCCTTATGATATATTAAAATTTTAATTTATTGATATTTTGTAAAAGAACCAAGCAAGTAAAAGTTGCTAATAAGTGTTTATATTTGGCATCTACGTCCTGTACTTTTTAGCATCTCACAAGTGTTTTTGTCTCTGCCTAGTAGATCTCATTAAGAAAACAGATATTAGCCCCGTTTGTCAAGACTAATATGAATCCCCCTGGATTGGAGTAACAATTTGTGAGAGCTTCATGTGGTAGTCTTTTCATAGTCTTATGTGATCCTTAACAATTGGACACTAGTCACTGCTTTATTTTATAACTCAAGATGAGTTGAATATTACTATATCATGTTAGACATTTTTGTGGATTTTCTTTTTCACAAATTTTATTCAGAGCACACATTAGATGTAAATGATGTATCCAGCCTGCTAGGGGAGTGCTTACGATTGATTGGTTAGGTTGAGAGCAGCATGGAAAAAATGTTACTATCCCCTAGCTGCAAACCTTATTTAGCTCCAGCCTTAATGAATACTGTCCTAGAGGCTTTGAAAAACCTCGAATGCTTAGCATTCCACTGACATGGTATGCATGGTGTGTGTGTGTGTGTGTGTGTGTGTGTGTGTGTGTGTGTGTGTGTTTGTACAAATGTGCTCACACTCTCTCTGAAAATGTGGGTCCACATAAATTTTATATAGGGTAGTTTTTAAAACTGTATATGAATGAGATTTTGAAGAATTTTTAGTAGATATTTACTCCTTTATGCTTTTGAATCTTAAAGCAAATTATAAGATATAAACCCAAAGTATTCATCTTTGAGTTATTCTCTTTGCCCTTAATGGCCTCCTGCTTATCCTCCTTCATCCTTCAAGTATGTATTCTGTACACTTGTTTATCAGTGCACACTCTGGGTCAGGCAACTGTCATTCAGTGCTGTCAAAAGGAGATTAAAGTCCGAGCTGACTTTGTACTAGAAAGATTCCAAAACTTCTTAGAAATCCTCTCAGATCTGTCTCAGTTCTTTCAGATCCCATTTCAAAGCTTTGCTATGGTGCTTTAAAAAAAAAACTAATATAATGTTTAGGGTTTTTTATATGTGTTTATTTATTAATGTGTTTATCACCTCCTTGAATAAAGTCTGCCAATAATTCTGGGAAGTCCTTCAGGACTGACCTGGGGCGGTAGGAAGGGGCCTGAACCTTGCCATGTGATGGCTCTGCCTTGTGTCTGCAGCATCAGAGGAGCATACAGAGTTGTTTCTTCAGGGTTGTTTGTTTAAAATTCTGAAGCAGTATCAAGATATAAAGCTTACAGCATTTAAATCAAACCAACTTCACCATTTCAAATGTGCATAAAGAAGTAATCAACCATTAGGAAACTCGCAGCTCTTTGTTTGATGACACATAAAACAAAATTGCCCTAGTTTGTAGAGCTTTAATATTGAGAAAATTCATTTGTACGTCATTTCTGAACCTTCTAGAATTTTATAGTCTCAAATCACAATGCCATGGACACTCAGGAGACTCCTGGCTGTTTTATCTTATTAAACAATTTTGAAATCATTAATTTTTAATTAGCTTGGATGCAGGTTTTTTATTGTTCCAATAGTGGGTATATATGAACTAAACGTTTTTTATTTAAACTACTGGCAAGAGTATTATTTACATAAATAAGTGTGTTCTTTCTCAGAATACATGCTGTGAGCCTGCTTTGTGTGGTGACGCTCACTCGTAGACTCGCTGGTCCTCCGCATTAATCCTACAGCGGGGCTTTTCATCAGCTTATTACCTCCCAGATTTGAACAACCAAAAAGGATGCACTCCTGAAGATACATGGAAGTCCTTCCCTGATTGAAAGTTCTAATTAAGTGAATTGGAGAAAATTAACTGAAATTAGCTGTCAGAAAGTCACATTTAAATGAGTGATGGGCTAGTCTGGCAGTAAACATTTAAATGATATAAATTGCCATTTAAGTGTATGGTTTAATGTTTGTCATGCATTAATGTGACACGAGGCTGCAGTGACAATCAAGCAGCTCGCTCTAATTTGAACATATTTAGGGCTTTTGTGTGGAGTGCACCACACACAAATTAAGACAATTGCTGTTTGTATGTGTCACTTTCAACATGTGCCCCCTACCCCTCCCAGGGCCAAAGTGAAGGCAACTGTACTGGGCATTTAAATGTTTAGACTCATTTTAAGTTTATGTGATAAAACAGGGATTTTTTTGATTATCAAAACCCTCATATTATGTTAAGTATAATGTGAAGTAGTTTTATGCCTTCCTCACCATCTCCACGAAAGTGGCAGATATGGTGAATTTGATAATAGGTGTCTAGGACAGTAGCTCTCACAGGGGAAGCTAACTAGATATTTTTAGGCCTGTTTCATTTCATGTATACATTAGAATGTGAGAATTGCCTAGTCAGTGCATAGAGATTTATTTAGAGAATAAGGTTTTATATTTGGTAGTATTGCAAGTCCAGGTTGAATGTTTTTAAAGAAAACATTGTATTTAGCTATAAACATCTTTCTTATTCACAGTACTAGTTTTAATAAGACATTTTTACACATGTGCACCTATGAACTAATGTGTCTATCATTTGTGCCAATATAGTTTATACTTCATTGGTGTTTGCTTTTCTAGTTAGTCCATTTGGGGCTAAGGATTAGAGGTCATTGAGATTTGTTACCAGATATAATTTGAAATATTTTTAGTTATGCTTCAGAGTTAACTTTGACAGCTCTATTAACTTTGAATAGCATTATTTGTTGGAAAACCTAAACCACTTAGTATTGAACTTTGAGGTTGGAATAATTTTGAATCGTATTACACAGTATAAAGAGGAATAGCTTCCTAAAAAGTCTCTGGCCTTGATATTCCTAACTTTACTCAATTCAGCACACATTTAGTGGTACCAACTCTATTTGGCACACAGTACTAGTAAATGGGAATATAATGATGAATAGCAAGGGAATCTTGTGCCCAGAATTTCAAGTGAATATTTGATCATGTTCATTCATTATTTATTGAGCACAGTTAATTGCATAAAATGTTTGGTTTGGTACTGATACATAGAATAAAAATTCAGCTGTTGTAAGTCCCCATAAAATCTAATTTGTTATTATAAACACAATCAAAATAACTAAATAATTTGGTTGCAGTTGCAGGAGACAACATGTTTTAATTTGAGAAAAATGTGAATATACCAAGTGAATAGAAAATGTTTAATGTTTTTGCATTTGCTTTCCCAAAGTTGCCCTTTACTCTATCTGTGACCTCCTTTCTTTGAAGCATGAATTGAGTGCCTGTCAAGCCTGATTTACGAGTATGACCAAGATAAGCCCAGCCCCAGTCCTTATAGTGCTTACAATGTAGTGGGAATGCCTAAGTGATTACTACAGCTCAGCATGATGAGGGCCAGGAAGTTTCAGAGCAGAACAGATTCAGTAGAAAACAGGATGTTAGGGTTTTTGTTGTTGTTGTTTGTTTTTTACAGTACTGGGATTAAATACCAGGTCTCACGAGGACAAAGCACACAGTCTGCATTGAACTACATCTGAGCCACAGTGTTCCCTTGCTCTGTCTGTCCTTCTCTTCCCCCTTCTTTTCCCTTCCCCTGCCCTTCCCACAGGATCCCTCACGGAATCTGCAGCTTGCAGATTCAGCTAGCTAGGATGGCTTGCGAGCATGCTCCTGGAATGCTCCTGTCTCTGACCCTAGCTCTGGTATTACAAATGTGTGTCACTACACGTGGCTTTTAATATAG
>CABHPP010134936.1:0-13177 GCA_902168425.1 Peromyscus attwateri
TAGGAAATATATAGTAATACATTTACACCATCATTGTACATTCACTTGGAATGTTTTATTGTGTTTGTTTGTGCTGAGCAGAAATTGAGGGACTTTTGACAAGGATGGATAGGAATATAAAAGAGGAATTTCCCCAGGGGAAACATGTTTGGACAAACCTTTTCATGAAAGCATCCAACAAGAGAAAGCAGAGTAAGGCTACCTGATCACTAGAGGAAGAAAGGACCCCATAAACCAAATGCTTACAAAATTGTGAAGAACATTTTTCAGAACAATGTGTAATTTCCTTTACAGGGATTTGTGACTGTGTTTTAAGAAACAATATAATAGTTCATAGTATTAACTATCTCACATACAAAATATACTCCACCTCTTAAGTTACTGAGAAAAAGAAAAACCAGGGAAGGTGCTGAGGTGAAGAAGTAATCTACTTAGAAAATGTACTTGTATCAATTTTACTGGTTACTCATAAAAGACATGGAAGCCTGATAAATCCTTTCAAGTTTCTTCATAGTGATGAATTTTGTGCTGGAAAAATTAATATCAAAACCTTAAAAATTGGGCTAGGAGTGTTGATTTAGTTTAGACTGGTAAAAGAAGAATAACTCCTGATAGGGTTTTTACACAACAGAAATTCATACTTCATAATTATAAAAAACTAGGAAGTATCAGGCCAAGTTTCTAGCCACTCCAGTTCCTTATAAGAACCCTCCTGCCAGTTTGCAAAGAGATATCTTGCTGTATTGCCACACAGTTGTGTTGTTGAAGTTTGGTCCCTTCATCTCCTTGTAAGAACACTAACCTCATCATGACATTTATCTTCATAACTTAATTAACTCTTCTTCCCTCTCAAAGGTCCCACCTCCAAATACTGTCACACTAAGGATTAGGATTCCAACATTTTAATTTTTGCACCAATCACATGTTTAATCTGTAATAAATAAGGTAACAATTTCCATTGATATAATTTCTAATTATTGTTTTGGTAAATTTTAATCAAGGCATCCATCAATCATTTATAATTTGTAGGTGATCAACCTGGAAATCTTCATATGATACTTTTCATTAATTTACTTTTTTGCTAAATAGAAATGAAATTTTATTATTTGAATTCTAAATTTCATTAATTAAAAAAAATCATTATAAGGAAAGTAATTCACATAAACATGATTTAGCAGAGTACATTTACATAATCAAAATATCTTGAGGAAAAACCCCCAAGCACACAAACCTAGTATTAATCCAGTATGGCACTGATACATATTATTTGTTCCTACATATTTGTGCTTGCCTCTAATTTCACTAATTTGTTGATCAATTTTTAGTAGGATTGACTAATAACAAATATTACAGTCACAAGTTATACTAAATGAACTTTAAAAAAAGAGTCTGCCAGTCTTATTAGAGATGCATTATTGTAAAATAATGGAGACTGAAATTTGCATTAGACTGTAACTAATTGGTGACAGGTGTTGAGTTAATTGATAATAAAGAATATTCAAAGCACTCCATAGCAGTCACAACTATTCAGTTGTCACTGCCAAGCATAAACCATCTCCCCCTTTTATGTTTAAATATAAGGTTTCTACAACAAGTCAGATGCATTCAATGTCAGACCTTGAAAGCTTTCTGCATTGTTTAAGATGAGCAAATGATGCATTACTTGGGCCAGTCATTCTGTTCAAAGAAAGGCAGATATACAAATGTGTCATGGGCATTGCTACAAATCGCCCAGTGCAAAGCAAATTAATTCTGTTTCCATATTTGGCATTTCAATTAATTAAATTAATAAAGAATCACTCTTATTTTCAACATTCATGTTTTTAGAAAGATGAACTGAAGCAAAACGACATCACAGTTTTAAGATTGGAGAGTGATGGGGAAGGATTCATCAAGAACTTCTAAATCAGAAGCTGCACACAGTAGCTCACAGGAAAGGTTTTCATGGAACGACCCAGAAATAAAGCCTGGAATCATGCAATGGGCTGCAGCTATGTGGTAGTTTTATTTGTTCAGTCCCACTGAAGTCCTTATTTTTCTAAACATGTTGTCACTTCTGATGTATTGAGCTTCTGGTTTTCTTTAGAGTAGTACTTGATGAGAAGTACTTCTTTAAGATTTACTCACATGAGCATACCAGGCAAGGTTTGTATACCCACAAAACCTGCCTGGTTGTGTGTACTCAGGGAAGGTGTATGTGTTGGTATATTTCAACATCTAAGACCATCATACTAGAAAAAAAAATGAATATCAAGCTGAGTATACTGACCGTGGTGATCACCAAATGCTTTCATCAACTCTGGCATTCTATCAAACAATGAAAGTATCACTATCCTGTCATCAAGATTAAAATGATATAATTAATTATTTTTCTTCACCTTCAATAATTTCTTGTTTAGTGTGATTTTGTCTTATGAGGGATAGAGAGAGATGTTGCAACAGAGTGATAAGGTTTCACTTGTCTGTTGTTTCTAACTTGCTGATTTTGAATTCTCCAGAGTTATATCCAGGATAGTAACATGTTAGTTTGCCATGTCTTCAGAGACACCCATCAATTCTATAAGAAAGGGATCTGACAAACAAAATGCTTTGGGACACACAGACACACAGACACAGACACACACACACACACACACACACACACACACACACACACACATACACACACACACCAGCATTGTACCACCGAAGTTCAGACTACTCCATGCTCTTAAAGTCTAAGCCTTGTGACAGTGCATCTGATTCTCATATTAATGCTGAGTGTGACTGACTTGCTATTTGCTTTTCTTTCCATTGTGTTTACCAAGGCTTTGGTTCAACTAAAAGGATCATCCATTTGCACAGTATTAATTCCTGTTGCCTTAAATTATCCAAATCCATGTAGATTTCCATTGTCTGTGTAAACACGTTAAGATGTCTTATTTCAGGATTTATCATATAAAGTAATGTGCTAATCATCATGATATATGTTTGATAGTTTCAGCAAAAACTTTTAAGTCAGATTTTATAACCAGGAGATAAAGAATACAATTAAGTTGTTTTAAATTTTTATGTGATACACACACACACACACACACACACACACACACACACACATATACTATTAAGAATCTAGCCAGATATAGTATCATACATACCCTTCAGGTGCAGAGACAGATGAATTTCTGAGTTCCAGTCGTTTGGTCTACATAGAGAGTTTCAGGGCAGCACAAGCTGTGTAGGGAAACCCACTTTCAACATCTAAGACCATCATACTAGAAAAAAAAATGAACATCAAGCTGAGTATACTGACCATGGTGATCACCAAATGCTTTCATCACACACACACAGACACACACATACACACACACATACACACATACACACACACACACACACACACACACACACACACACTGCCTTCCCACTACCTGCTTTCTACCTACCTGCATTCCCACCACCTACCTTCAAACCACCTGCTTTCCAACCACCTGCCTTCCAATCACCTGCTTTCCAACCATCTGCCTTCCAACCACCTGCCTTCCAACCACCTGCTTTCCCACCACCTGCTTTCTAACCACCTGCTTTCAAACCACCTGCCTTCCAACCACCTGCTTTCCAACCACCTACCTTCTAGCCACCTGCCTTCTAACCACCTGTCTTCCAACCACCTGCCTTCCAACCACCTGCCTTCCAACCACCTGCCTTCCAACCACCTGCCTTCTAACCACCTGTCTTCCAACCACCTGCTTTCCAACCACCCACCTTCTAACCACCTGCCTTCTAACCACCTGTCTTCCAACCACCTGCCTTCTAACCACCTGCCTTCTAACCACCTGCCTTCCGACCACCTGTCTTCCAACCACCTGCCTTCTAACCACCTGCCTTCTAACTACCTGCCTTCCAACCACCTGTCTTCCAACCACCTGCCTTCTAACCACCTGCCTTCCAACCACCTGTCTTCCAACCACCTGCCTTCCAACCACCTGCCTTCCAACCACCTGCCTTCCAACCACCTGCTTTGATAACACTTTTTACCACTTGTGTCAATCTTCTTGCTAAGGATGTTTTCAGCTGTATCAATTGCATTGCTGTTTGTCCTTGGCAGTGGCAGTGGGGTGCTATGACTCTTGACTAAGTGATCTCATCACCTAGGAGAAGCTCATCAAGCACCATCACAACTCACTGCCTCTGCATGTAAACGAAAGGATACAGAGGAGCGAGAGCGAAACCGATGCCGGGCACTGGATAAGAATGAGTTTGGGGAGGAATCAGTGTGCAGAACAGGCAGAGATTTTGCTGATTTACTGGTGTAGGGAATATGAGGAATGCAGTATGACTTTGGTGCATGATCTCCAGCTCTCTGTCCCTCCCAAGATTGTGAAGTTAAATTTCAGTATGAAGAAAACTTGATAATTTGACTGATGATGGGAACATTAAATCATAGCAATCAGAGAAAAAATGTTTTTCAGACACAGTGAGTATAAAATGAATTTAATGTGTTTTCATATGGCTATGTGAGCTAAACATCATTCTGGCTGAGAAAGCCCACTTTTTTTTTTTTTTTGGTTTTTCAAGACAGGGTTTTTCTGTGTAGCTTTCCACCTTTCCTGGAACTCACTTTGTAGACCAGGCTGGCCTCGAACTCAACTCACAGAGATCTGCCTGCCTCTGCCTCCCAAGTGCTGGGATTAAAGGCATGTGTCACCACTGCCAGACATGAGAAAGCCACCACTGCCATGAGAAGCAAGTTTTACTACTTTTATAGCAACCTGTTCAGTTAAAATCATGCAAGTTATAAATATTCCAAAATTGTTTCTATTTCTATTGCCACTTTTATACTAGGATTTTAAAAGAAGTTTAATCAGCAAAGTTATCATGTATTTTCTGAGCTCTGAAAGTATTGTCCAACTTCTGAGGATTACTTTTCAGAGAACTGATAGTAGTTGAAGTTTTCCTGTGTCCACCCGGCTCCTGCAGCCACTCAGACCCAAATAAACACAGAGACTTATATTACTTATAAACTGTATGGCTGTGGCAGGTTTCTTGTTATCTAGTTCTTATATCTTAAATTAACCCATTTCTATTAATCTATAAGTTGCCACGTGGCTTGTGGCTTACCAGTACTTTATATCTTGCTTCTCATGGCAGTGGTGGCTGGCAGCATCTCCTGACTCAGCCTTTCTGTTCCCAGAATTCTCCTCTCTGCTTGTCCCACCTATACTATACTTCCTGCCTAGCTACTGGCCAACCAGCATTTTATTTATCAACCAAATCAGAGCAACACATTCACTTCATACAAAGTGATTGATATCCACAGCAACTGATGCCAATAAAATGAAACCAGTTGTCTTTTTTGTTTGTTTGTTTTCCTCTGGGAGTTACCATCAATGGTTTAAAACATGTGAAAGTCACGTGTTTTGGCTCCTGCCCTTGGAAATTCCAAGCCCCAAAGCTGAGAACTGAACTCATCTCATCCTAGACCTCATCTGCAGGTCATATACACTATTAGGATAGAAGCATTTGAGTTTAATTCTAAAGATGTCAGTGTTTCCATGGGGGCGGGGGAAGCTTGAATCAAGTGTTTGAGTAGATTCAATCATTATATTGCTTTAGTTACCTAGGCTGAAATACTGTACTTAAATATGTATGTTCTGATTATTCAGTTTCCTAAAATAATAAACATTTTAAATATATATTTCTATTTATCTTGTTTCCTTTCATTTGTATTTCTATCCCTTAGTATAACACCCATTGGAAAAACAAAATACAAAACAAAACGCTTAAAGGAGATTTGACACCAGGGGGCACACAGAGCTTCTTGTAAATATAAACTGTTTTTGCTCAAATTGACTCCCAGTTACCACTTTTCATTTGTGAATTTTATGGGATAGTATTTTGTGTTGTTAATAGATTTTTTATGTCAAAAACTTAAGCCGTGAATGAGTAAGTGGTGTATCAACTTGTAATTTCAGAACTAGACATAATTTACTGCCTGTGATGTATTCCAAGAGATTCTCCATGCAACCCACAAGGCAGCTAATGTCTCTGATGTTCCACATGTTAGCAAAAGCCATGATCATTAAGTGAGATGCTGCCAGATACAGCCAAAAGAACTCGCAGGAGGCAAGTAAATACACAGGACTGTCGTCTGTTTTTTACTTGCTCCTATGTCTTTGTGACTTACGGAAGAAAACTTCTTAATCTTTGTTATATATTTAAACTAACAGTAACAATGAGAGTAAAATTAACTCAGTATATTCATACAGAGAACAATCATGAAGGGCTTCGCTGGGTCCTTCTCTTTTGTGTTTTTGTTTTTCCGTGTGGTTCTGTTCCGTTGAACTGGTTGTACCCTCTTAGATGAGGAAAGAGGGTGAGAGATTACGTAGCTCCTTCAAAGACGTTTTAAAAGTTAATGAAACTGAAAACAAGTCCAGAATCTAGGTCTCTGTGGCATCAAAATTTCCTTTCATTTTGATTTATTACCAATTGACAATTTGGCTCAGATCCACAGTTAGCCTTAATTTAAAATATTCTTGTCTCTTTATGTCAAACCATGTGTCTTGCTTTTAAGAAAAGAAAAAAAAAGATTGTTCTTGCTTAAGAAATCATAATATCAGAAAATACTCCATGATGAACACCTGCTAGATTTTAGAATAATATTATTTTTAAATGTTTTTATTAATAGTTTGAGAATTTCATGGTGTATTTTTATCATTTTCAGACCCTTTTCCCAACTTCCTTCAGATCTACCCTAACCCCTACCCATCCCTGTCTTTTGTTTACCTTGAGTCAAGTTTGTATTGCTTAAATACTCTTCAGTTTGAGGCCAAACGCTGGAGAATGACTAAACTACCAGGGGACTCTCCCCTCAAGATAACTGACTCTTCCTCTCCCGACAGCTACCACTTTACTATAGCTCCTCAGCCAAGGTGGGACATTGGACCTTGTGCTCACCTCCTCCCCCCATGCTGGCATCTTGTCTGGCTTTAGCTTGTGAAGGCATCATGCATGCTATCACAACCATTATGAGTTCATATGTGCAACTGTCTTCTTACCGAAGGCAAACATTGTTTAGATGTAGTCACCTACTGCCTCCTATTCATAAAAATCTCTCCTCCCCCCTCTTCTGAATACTATTGAATAAACATTTCTTAAATTTAGTAAAAAATCCCAGTTTCCTGGAAAAATATTTGTAACCTACAAATTATTTTTCTGTATTTCTTGTTTGAGTTACAGAATGTGAAGAAATTGATGATTGGTCAAACTATGAGAAATAAATGTCATTCATGGAATGCCGCTTCCAATGCCCTCAAGAACCAAACATATAAGCAAAATACATAGGAACCTGATTGAATGGATGAGCAATGCCTACGTAAAGTAGAACTGAAGAAATTGGTACTTGACTTTTCTTCCAGATGACCAAGGAAAGAAGTGCCTCACAGAGGAAACTAGTTTAGAAGCCAAGAGCTGCAAGAGCAGAGAAAGGAGAGCTGACTTTCAGAAAGATTTTAATTGTGTAACAGCAACACTTCAGGATATTTGTGAGAGATATAGAAAACGTAGGGTATCAGTGTAGGGACTAAAGATAGGAGGCTGCAATGGAAAGAACATTGGCCAGAATTTTTAACTTTAACTTCTTTTTTTTCACAAATGTTTGCAAAATTATTCATGATCATGAAAACTGTATTTTTTTTAAAATGAGTGTAGATACTAAAGCTGAATCACAGGTGAGCACAGAAGAAGAAGAAAGCAAAGGGCACAGCAGTTCAGGACCATGATAGGAAGGGCTTTGGCTTCAGGATGGGCAGTGAATAAAAGAAAGGAATCGTGTTTCAATATAGCAGCCTTGTTGAGATAGAACCTACATACCATAGAACCAACCCCTGTAAGTTATTTTTCACAATGGTCTACGGAATATTCTCAGATTTAAACAGAGTTGTCACCAGAAACTCCTTTGTGTCATTTTGGACAGAGACTCCATTGCACTGAAGGTCACTTCCCATTCTTCTTCACCTTCATTCCCGACAGTCACAATTCTACTTCCTGTGTTCACAGACTTGTTACATAATACGATCGGCATTGTGACTGGCTCCTTTCACTCAGCATATTGTTTTTTAGATTCACCTCTGATGATGGGTATATCAGCATTTTATTCTATTTTATGACCAAATAAGAGCACACAGTAAAGACACCATATTTTGCCTATGCATTTCCTTTAACCAACCTCTCTAGCTAGGGAAAAAAAAATGCATTTCCGTTTGTTAGCCGATGGATATTTGGGTGTCCATTTTTCTTTAAAAGCAATGCTGGCAAGAACATTAATGTGCAAAATTCTGAGTGTCTAAAATGTGTTTTCAATTCTCTGTTTAGGAGTAAAATTACTATGTCATGTGAAACTACTGGGTAACTTGATGTTCAGTTTGAAGAAGCCGACAGACTGCGTTTGTGTCGCCACAGCAAAGCATGGCAGTTCAGATTTGTCCCCAGTCTTCCCAGCAGCTGTTAATCTCTACTTTTGTAGTGTAGCATTTGAAGGGCTGAAAAGTACTTTCTCCTGGTTAGCTGATGTGTGTTTCCTTGTGCCTGATGATAGCATGAAGTTTTTCAATGGCTTCTGGACATTTCTCCATCTTTGAAAAATGTCTTTACAAATGATCTGTGTCGTGAATACTAAACCTTTGTCAGACATTTGATTTTACAATAACTTTGCAATTGTTTTCTCATTTGGTGGCTGATTCTCTGTGTGTCTGTCTGTGTGTATTGTGTATATGATTTGAGGAAGGATAGGCTTACTTCAAAATTGCTATGTAGCAGACAATGGCCTTGAATATCTGAACTTCCTGCATCTACCTCTCAAGTACTGAAATAATAGGCATGTACCACCACAACTGGCTTCACTTATCAGTACTTATTTTTAATTTACTAACTGAACACATTTTATTAGCATACGTCAATTATATGTAACTACTTTCATTGTGATATTTTCACATATGTGCATACTATATATTTGTAAATTTATATAACTTAATTAAAATATAGTTACATCATTTGCCTCCTCCCTCTTCTTCCTTTAATGACTCCCATCTCCTCCCTCCCACTCAAATTCATAGTCTCTATAATTTTATTATTGTTGTTATATACATGCATATATGTGTAAACATATGCATGCAGAAATAGAACTTGTGAGTCCATTTAGTTGTTACTTACATGAAGATGATTTCAGGGCTAACCACTTGATATCATATAAACAATTGGGGATCTCACCTTGGGGGAAAATTCATTCTCCCTTTCTTGACAGTCCTTAATTGCTTTAGTTCTTTGTGTAAGGATGGGACCCCATGGGATTTCTACTTCCATTTTAGCTTCTTTAATGTTAATATTGCTAATATTGTTTTCATGCTCAAGGCTTTTAACTTAATCAAGGCCATACTTCTTTTTTTTCCTCTTGTGCTTTTTTGTTTTTTATACAGAAATACACTTTGAGCTGGGCAGTGGTGGCACACACCTTTAATCCCAGCACACATGGGAGACAGAGGCAGGGGGATTTCTGTGAGTTCGAGGCCAGCCTGGGCTATAGAGTGAGTTCCAGGAAAGGCAACAAAGCTACACAGAGAAACCCTGTCTCAAAAAACAAACAAACAAAAAAACAAAAAAACAAAAAAAAAAAGAAAGAAAGAAAGAAATACACTTTGATCAAAGTTTATAAACATCAGGCCTCTGTTTTCTTATAGCAGTTAATAATTATAATTTTAGCTCTTACATTTCAATCCACTGTCTTTGTTCATTCCGTATTGTCATCACAGATTACGACAGGCTGGGTATTTCATAAAGAAAATGAATGTGGATGTTACAGTGCTGCAGATCGGGAGGTTTGGTGGTAAAGTTCTGTTATCTGGTGAGCAATCAGGTGTTTGCTGTTGCGTCATCTCATGGTAGAAGGGCGATGGGGTGAAACAAGTGATCAGCTAGGTTCAAACACATTTTTATAATGAAGCCATCCTCTCAGTAACTAACTTCTCTTGTAAAAATAACATTTGTCCATTCATGAGGTCAGAGTTTTCAAGACCTAATCACGCTGTGCCTCTCACTGCTTTTTTATTGGGGAACTAAACTCCTGGTACAGGAATTCTTGTGTATACATTAACCAGTATCTTTTATGGTACATTGGATATGGTATGAGGTAAGGGATTCAGCTCTGTTTTTGGCATGTGGATGGCTCTACCGATGTGAAGTACTATTTGGTAAGAGGAGGCTCTCTTTTCCTCATTATCTTTTAGCACCCTTATCAGAAATCAACTTATGGGACATACAGCTTTTCTGGACTCTCCATTCTATCACACTGCTGTCTATAAGTTGCTAGACACCCACTACTGTTTTGAAATCAGTTTTGACAATGAAAATTTGAACCGTCTACCTTTGTTTTCCAAATTCTTTGTTTTCCAAATTTGTTTAAACACTTTTGCTCCTCAGTTCTCTATATGGTTGTTTAAGATCAACCTGCCAGTTTCTGAAGAACACCTAGTGGGGTTTTGACAACTATGATTCAATTAGGGGAGTATATGAATATTAAATTTTCCAATCTTTGCATCTCATTTTATTTATTTAGATTTTCTTAATTTTTTTACTCCAACGGTAACCTATGCTCTTTAATGGATAAGCCTTTTTAATGTGTTAATTATATTTTAATTTATTAAGGGTGGTGGTGGAGGTCAAAGGACAATTTGCTTAAGTCTGCTCATCCTTCTCCCTGTGGTTCCCAGGATCAGGCTTGAGAGGTCAGGCTGGGTGGCATGCCCTTTTACCCATTGTGTCCCCACTTTATACTTACATTTACTTTTGAAACTTAGTCCTAAGTGTATTTATACAGTTAAAACATAATTAATTGTCCCTTTAATTCCATCTCTGGATGAAATCATTGTTTTTTTTTGAATTTATTTTATTTTATTTTACAATATAATTCAACTTTACATATCAGCCATAGATTCCCCCTTTCTCCCTCCTCCCGTCCCGCCCCCCTCCCGAAATCATTGTTAATACATAAAAATATGACATATTCTTTTTACCTGATCTTGTATCCTACAACTTTGCTGGAATAGCTCGTTTTATATATAGTATTTCTTTGCACATGTCTACGTATGATAGTGTGACAATTCTTTATGGCTTTACTTACTATTTTGCAGTTGGAAAGCCTTATGTTTGGATGTTTGGCCCCTGATTTCTCAGGTTAGAATCTCTACAACAGTGTAAGTATCAGAGGTGGAGGTCTTTTTCTCGCTCTTACAACTGGAGAAAAGCATTCAGCTTTTCCCCTGCCGTATTGGATATCAGCTTGGGGTTTCTCAGAGAGAGCACTCTATGGTGCTGAGGAAGGCCTTACCTTTTATTAGTTTATTTGGTATTTTACTGTGAAAGAACTGTAGATTTTTTCGAGGGATTCTTTTGTGAATTTATTGAAAAATGAGAAGAGATTATTTTACTCCATTCTGTTCTATTCTATTCTGTTCATTCATTTCCAGATTTTGAACTAAGCTTGAATCACTGAGAAGAATTTCTTCAGAGCTGAAGTGGCAGTTATGTTGTGGTTAATTGAGTTGATTTTCTTTTTTGGGTTTTCATGTCTATATTCATTAATGATACTGGTCTACAGAGATTTTTTTTCTTGTCTAGCATTTTGATAACATTAAAGAAATATTAGGATTATAAGATTCTCACATATTGTCTTTTTTGTAAGAGATTATTAGAAGTAGATAGCAATTCTTTAAATTTTGATAGAATGAAGTGAAGTCTTCAGGCTCATGCTTTTCTCTTTAGGAATTTTGAATTGACTAATTCTATCTTTAACTACAATTGCTCCCAGTTTTCTCATTTCTTTATAACACAGTTCAATAATTCTTATCTGTGCAGAGGTCTACTCACTTCATATATATTATCTACTTCATTAGCATGTAGCTGTTCATGACATTTATTTATTATCCTTCTCCTATCTGTAATTTGGGCAGAAGCTTCTTCTTAGATCCCTATGGTAGCAACTGTACATTTCACTCTGTTTTGCTTTTTTATGTCCTGTTTTACTTCACTAATCTTGAATATTTTCTGACTTTGGTTGACTTTACACATAGTGTTTATTGTTTCACCTTGTCCATATGGTAAATCCAAGTATTGATTTGAGATAGTTTTAATATGAATTTAAAACTAAATTCTCATCTCATTATTGTTTTAGCAGCATCACACAGATTTTTATACCTTATGCTTTAATTTTCATTTTATCTCAAAGTATTTTCTAAATTATCTTGTGACTTTTACTCTGTTTATAGACAATGTGTTGTCCAATCTCTACATATATGCTAATTTTTCAAATTTACTTCTTGAAATGGTTTATAATTTTACTCCACTGTGTTTAGCTGCCCTATTTTATGTGATGTTAATACTATTAAACTTTTTCAAACTTGTTTTACACTTCATGATTTGAAATGAATATGAACATTTGAAAATGAATGTGTATCCAACTGTTTGTTGGTTGCTGTATTTAATGAATGTGTGTTTAATCCAACTGCCTTATGACTCCTCAACTGTTTTGTTTCCTCATTTATTTTTATGTCCTATCATTGAAAGTGAAGAATTTAGCTGGAAATGATGGTGCATGCCGGTCCTGGCTAGTTTCATGTTAACTTGACACAAGCTAAAGTCATCTGAGAGGAAGAAAACTCAATTAAGAAAATACCTCCATAAGATCTGGCTGCAGGAAAGCCTGTAGGGCATTTTCTTAATTAGTGATTGGTGTGAGAAGGCCCAGCCCACTGTGGGTGGTGCTATGCCTGGGCTGGTAGTCCTGGGATCTATAAGAAATCAAGCTGAGCAAACCAGATGGAGCAAGCCAGTAAGCAGCACCCCTCCATGACCTCTGCATCAACTCCTGCCTCGGGTTCTGCCCTCACAGCCTTTGCTAATGAATTCCTATATGAATGTGTGCATGAAGTAAACCCTTTACTCCCCAACTTGCTTTGGTCATGGTGTATCATCACATCAATAGTAACCCAAACAAAAACAAAACCTTTAATCCCAGCACTTAGGAGGCAGAAGCAGGCATATCTCTGAGTCTGAGGACACCCTGATCTACAAAGAGAATTCCAGGACAGCCAGAGCTACACAGAGAAACCTTGTCTCCAGGAAAACAAACAAACAAACAAACAAA
>CABHPP010134937.1:0-54982 GCA_902168425.1 Peromyscus attwateri
GTGATATGAGTGGGTCATATGGTAGATCTAGTTGCAGGGTTTTTGTTGTTCTTGTTGTAGTTTTGTTTTGAGAATTATCTACATTGATTTCATGAGTAGCTGCTCCAGTTTGCAATCCTACCAACAGTGAGTGAGGGTTCCCATTTCCACCTATCTTCACCAGCACTTGTTGTCAATTGTTTTCTTGACCTTAGCAGCACTGACTGAGGTTAGATGAAATCTCAAAATAGTGATGACAGCATTAGTTGATATGCCTACAGGGACAAGAGAAATTCCACAAGCTTCTACCAAGGTTGTTCAATCCCAAATGGTCTGCCTTGGATACATATAAGTCTGAGCAATGCTAAATGGACTCAGTAGATTGTTTATACATGTATTATATAATGTTTATTAACAAATTATATGTATTTATCATTGCAGAATGATATTTTGATATATGTATATATAGCACATTATAGAATGGCTACATTAAGTTAGGTATCTGTATTATCTCACATACTTTTTTCCCCTCTGTTAAAAAACTTAAAATCTCTTCTCTTGGTTGTGGATTCATGTGAAGTCTGCCCTTTCCTGAAGAGGAATGGAGGAAGAGGAGTGGATGGGGGCCTGGAAATGAATAGGTAAAGGAGGGACTGGAAGGAAAGGAGGGAGAGGAAACTGTGGTCAGGGTATAAAAAAACAAAAACTAACTAACCAGCTAAATCGAGATACTGTGCTCATATTCAAAATATTCTACTGTAGTAATAAGAAAACAATTAGACAAAAAGTGTTCTGTGGACATTCTGTACAATACTTAAGCTACACTCTTTAAAACATTTAAAGCGAATTATCATAAACAAAGTCAGAAACTGTCATAGCTTGGGGAAACCTAGGAAAAAATAAAGTTAAAAAGTAGCATATGGTATGGATGGTATTCAACTACAGCATGACTCTATTACTAAATCATTAAACATATTAATAAGTCATCAACACTGATCTATTAATTATAAGAGCTATAACATATTACATGGCATAGTAAGGACAAGGAAATACTATTGTGAAGTATATCAGCATTCCTCTTATCTCCATAATATATTTTCCCTAATCTAAAGTTATAATATTTGAAGATTATTTGATTTTTGTGTACAGGGATATACAATAATAGTGACGTTTTTTCATATTTTAATTTTGATTTATATCCTTGAAAAATCAATATTTTATGGTTAGGAATCAAATTAAATTACAAACTTATATAAATGAAGGAAGGATCAGATAACTGTAAACTATAAAATAAGCAATCCAGTACCATCTTTATTCATAAAATGAAGAACACATGTATGTGGATATGTAGAAACATGTAACAAATAGTCTTGAAAATTAATATAGTATTCTAAGTTGCATATGATAAAATAGTTTATATAAATTACCTATGCTTGGTTACAGACATAGATACACTGCCTAGCTATGTGTTTCTACCAAGTATATGAAATACAGATGGGGGCGTAGAGGGGAGCAGATGGAAGATGGGAACATGAGAGTTCAACATGGCCAAGTTGGGAGGGAGAGCAAAGAAAGAGATATCTTGACAGAGTGTACCATTAAGGGGATGGGGAGAAATCTCCAGCTAGGGAAAATCCCCAGGAACCCACAAGGATGTCTCTAGCTAAGACTCATAGTAATGGTGGAGAGGGTGCTTGAACTATCCTTCCCTTGTACTCAGATTGGTGACTACTCTAATTGTCATCATAGAACCTACATCCAGTGTCTGTTGGAAGCAGATGAAGAGACCCACAGCCAAGCACTTGGCCAAGACCCCGGAGTTCATTTGAAGAGAGGGAGGAAGGATTATAAGAGCAAGGGGAGTCAGAATCATGATGTAAAAACCACAAAGATAGTTGACTCAAGCTAGTGGAAGCTCATGGACTCTGGACTGACAGCTGGCGAGCCAGCATGGGACCAAACTTGGCCCTCTGAATGTAGATGAAAGTTGTGTGGCTCCATGTGTTTGTGGGTCCTCTGGCAATGGGACCAGGACTTACCCCAGGTACATGAACTGGCTTTTTAGAGCCCATTCCCTATGATGCCATGCCTTACTCAGCCTTGATGCAGGGGGAAGGGGCTAGGTTCAGCCCCAACTTGGTATGCTAACCTGTGTTGACTATCCAAGGGAAGCCTTACCCCCTATGAGGAAAGGATGGTGGGTGGGATAGGGGTAGGTTGGGGGGAGCAGGAGAATGAGAGGGATTGGGGAAAAGGGGTTGGGTATGTAAAAATAAAAGAATTTTTAAATAAATAATTATTAAAAATGGGAAAAAAGAAATACATATATAATATGTGCTTAAATTTTCCTCATTACATGGTGCAGTACCTGGCTGATAAGAGTTGTTATATTAGTATTTGTTCAGTATCTTGAATGTTTTATGAACTTTATATGTGATCCTTTGAGTTTCTTTGTTGTAAAATTTTATATTATTTAAATATTTATTAAATCTTTAAAAAGTAAAACTAATAATTCATTCCAAATGGTGCTGGCAAATATGTGAAGAGATTTTGAAGAGTTCTGTTTCAAGGAAAGCTTTCACTGAGTATAAAGAGTTAAATTGTATAAATTCTGTTTTGTGTGTGCAAGAACCTGGGCTGTATCACACACACACTGAAACGTGTATATTTTATCTAAATTTTTGTTTTAGAATGCTTTCCATTAACAGTTTTGCACATCAAAAATCTACTGATGACTTGGAAACTTAGTGAATGTCAATTTTATATACAGGTTAAATTTGTTTTCTTGAATGATTGCCAAGAAAAATCTTGTTCAAGAGCCTATTTAAGAGGAAGTAGTTGAGATTGCTTCCCCAGTATTGGCAAGGGTTGTTATTTATAACTGGTTGCAAAGAGGAAAAGGGGAAAGTGAATCTATCTGCAGCATCCATACTGAAATCTCCTGAAGTATTTGTTGTGATGATTGACAGCATGATTATATGATCTCTTAAGTAGCCATGATTACATTGTGCATCCTCATATTTAAATTTTCAAGTGTTTTATATTGCTGATAGCCTTCAAATTAGTGAGCACTTACCCCAAAAAAGCCACTAGAATAAATTTGTAAGTTTGAAAGACTCTCCAATATTTTTCCAGAATGTATCTCATCATAGTTAGTTATTTTTGCTATATTTAACTACAATAATCCTCCTAGAAATAATATTTGTGTTGCTTTATAGTAACTTATAATGGCAAAAAGACATAAATTATAATATATTCCAATATTTTTAATGTGAATAAATGTAGCATAAACTCTTCAGTGGCTAATAAAACACATTTAAAAACTTGAGTATAAAGGTCCATGTTTACATCTTACATGAATATCCCAAGTCACTAACAGATACATAAAATGAGACAAGATTTTTAATAGGACTAGATATCAATAAATTAAATAATCACAGCAGCATTCCACATTAAAATTTTAAGAATTTGATCTCTGAGAATACCTTATTGTACTGTACACATACTTACTCTTGTGATTATGTGGGATGATATAAGGCCTATATGATGACAAGAGGAGATGTCAATGACGTTGGAGTTATGATTGTATTAATATAGTACTATGACAATGGCCCTAATATCTGAGATATTTATTAAATGCTAGGCCATGGGTAGCATATACTGTATAGATACACTGCCAAATGCTTCACTTTTTTGGTATAGCAGAACAACGTGGAGCATAATTTTCCCACTCTTGCAGAATGGTACACAATTTAAAACCTCTCAATTGTTTACTAATGGAATTTTATTTTTCCATTTTTATTAATGTATATTGCATTGATAATAGATACTATAAAAATTTCATACACATACTTGACATACTTCTATCACATTTCACTTAATATTCTCATGTCTGTTTGACTGCAGGAAAAAGAATCACAAAAACCATAAATACATTCTTATATTTCTTGTAATAAACATTATTGTATTTAAATGTATTATATTGTTATTGCTATCACAATTGTGGCTTAATTTTTAACATTGCATTTCATAAGTTTATTATGATCATAATCCTCAAAATTAGACTCATCTTGCTGTATAGTCTGTTATATTTACCATATATTTACACTTGAAAATGTAAGCATTTTACTTTAATGAAGAAACAATGTGTGTTGTTTTCACAAATATTTATGTGTGTGTCTGTGTGCATTGTTTGTGTGTCTAAAACTGTCATTATGCATTTGTATTTTGTAATTATAAATATTGCCTGTAGACTTTTCCAGAACTATTAATGATTGTTGCAGTAATTCAATACACAATCCTGTCTTGGAAACAAATGATTTCCTGGACTGAAGATAAACTTCAAGTCATCCTGGCACCACTGAAAGTTCCAAATCAGACAGCAGTGACTCAGCTTCTCCTACAAAAATGAATTATATATAATTGTGGTTAGATTATGTGGTTAATCTTGGATTCTTCAATTTTTGTTTCCTCGAATTTTCACAACTGTGCTTTCCTGTCAATCCTATAACTATTACAATTGCTAGGTAGTTTGCTTCATATTTTCTGTAGCTAGGATGGTTTAGAATTAAGGCAAAGTGTAACTGCTTATAATATTTTTTATCTAATCAACCAGAATATTTTTAGCATTATATAACAGTTTGACCAAACAGGTTTTTGGTTGTTTTAGAACAAATACAGTCCACCTCTAAGCTCTTTTTCTGTACTAAATGAACCTTCATCTGAAGGCATTCTTATAGATTTCCTATATATGTGCCAACTTCCTGCATCACCTTTGCAGTACACATTTCACATTTAACCTTCAACATTCATTTTTTAGGATATATTTCTTAATATATTGACCAGACAAGTTGCACAATATTGTTTTTTGTTTAGCTTTATACTTTTCTCCTCTAAACATTTTCATACTTTATGACTTTTAGCTGATTAACAGTTTCTTCTCCAGAAAACGGTAAACTTTGTAAGGACAGGAGCTATGCACGTCTCCTTCAATAAGCATCCTGACTGTTCAGTACAGGAACTCGTGCAGAGAAGTGAGATAAATATTTATAATGAATAAATGAATTACTGATGCTGACTTATGTCAGATTGGAAGATCTGAATTCTTTCTGCTGACCAGAAGAATCATTAAAATACAAAAATTGGAAAGTATGTTAAGCAAATATATGGATATATGGGCTAAGAGATTTCCAACCTAAAGGAAGAATCAATACCCAAACTCATGAGTCCAGAAGTGACTTGAATGTAAGTCATTATTGCTCCTCCATAATAATGTGTATAAATATAATCTTCATGTAATAATGAATCATTATGTGAGACATAATGTTAAATCATTTGAGGAAAATCTCATGTACGCATTCACAATTTAAGTGTTTTTGTACCTAAACTTAAATATAAAGATACACATTATATCATTGGTTTCTCATTCAAATATATTCCCCTGTCCCCACAGTCCATTTCCTCTAATATTAGATTCATTCACTATATAGGAATCTCTGTCATATGCCTTGCAGTAACTATGGATTGGGATTTGGATGCCAGCTCAATATATAAAGTAACTCCAAAGAAAATCCAATCACAGAGTCCCTTGCTCTGCCTCTTGCATTCTTGCTCTCTCCTATATTTTATTGGGGCAACACTTCATCTAACCCCTCAAAGCATCCTTTATATTATGTACTCAGAAATGTTTCTTTGAGTCCTATGAGGCATATTTAGCAAATTAATTAAACCCACATGAGGGATATGGCATACAGTTCCTAGAGAGTTGATTAGAAGGACAGGTATGACAGTTTGAGGCTTATGCATGGCTTAAGCAGAAAGAGTGTTGAGGGACTGAGTGTTCAGTGTGGACATGATGAGACCTTCACTTAGTTGTTGTAAGATGTGCAGGAGACTGGGAGATACCCCTGTATTGTCTGTCACAGAGCTGATTCTTGGTTAGTAGTCGCAGAGGATGATAGAACTCCACACAGCTGGTTTTCCAAATATCCTGCTCTGCCAGCATTGAGTATAAGAGGCTCAGCCTGTATCAATGTTTTTCCTATAAAATTACATGCAGTTTACTCTTTAGTGCTGATTCTCATGTTTGAAGTAAGGCAGGCATGTGCACATGTGCATATGCGTGTGCGTGCGTGCGTGTGTGTGTGTGTGTGTGTGTGTGTGTGTGTCCTAATAATACAATATGAAAATGGAAGGCTTTATCAGTAGAGATGTCTGACATCTATCAGTTCCTAAGTCTCAGTATCATAAATGTAACAATGTATAAAGGTAAGGAAGCATAGACAGAAACAGAAAACAAATGTCAATTGAAACACAAGCAGACAGGTGAGGGAAGTCTCTGATCCTGTATTCATCATATTATGTTTTAAATTGCACAAATGGAGTAGATTTTTCAAGTCTAGCAAGCAATGTTTACATAGTAAAGTCATTTCAGAGTATAAAGACAAGTGTCCGGGATTTAGCTTTGTGACAGACCGTCTTCTTTGGGGCTTTCACTACTGTGAAGAGACATCATGACAATGGTAACTGTCATAAAGAAAATGTTTGATTGGGGTAGCTTGCTTACAGTTTCAGAGGTTTAGTCTATTACCATCATGATGGGGGAATGGCAGCATACAGGATGATGTGATATTAGAGCTGAGAGTGCTACATCTTGCAGGCAACAGGAAGTCAACTGAGACACTCTAATATCCTGAGCATAGGAACCCTCAAAGTTCCCACAGTGACACACTTCCTCCAACAAGGCTGTACCCATTCCAACAAAGCCATACTTCCTAATAGTGCCACTCCCTATGACATTATGGGGCCCAATTACATTGAAACTACCACATTCCACTCCTTGGCCCCCATAGGCTTGTAACAATATTATAATGCAAAATTAATGTAGTCCAACTTCAAAAGTCTCCATAGTCTATCACAGATAGTGTCATCAGTGTTTTAAAGTCCAAAGTTTAAATTTTCTTCTGAGATTCATTCGATCTCTTAATTGTAATCCCCTGTAAAATGAAATGAAAAGTCAGATAGCATACTTCCAACACATAATGGAACAGGATATAAATTACCATTCCAAAATGTAGAGAAGAGAGCATAGTGAGGAAATGCTGGACCAAAGCAAGACCACAAAACCAGCTGGAAAAGCTCCAAACTCTGCATCTCCATTTCTGATGTCAAAACACTCGAAAGATTTCCAACTCTGTTCAGCTTTTTTGACTGCAACACACTTCTTTCTCTTGGGCTCTTTCCACTCCCTGTTAGCAGCTCCCCTCGGCATGTATCCCAGGACTCTGGTATCTCGAACATCTTGGGTTCTCCAAGGCAAACCAGACTTTAACTTCACAGCTTCACATCATGGCCTCTCTACTAGGTCTCCAGTCAGGGACACCCCTGAAACATGCCTGGCTTTAGTGGCTTTTTAAGGCATAAAGACAAATTCCATAATCAATTTCTTCTATCCTTAACTAAAAAGCCAGAACCATGTGTCTGAAGCTGCCAGATTCTGCTGCTTACTGGGGCTGAAACATCGCCAGCTTGTTCAATTACATCTTCAACAGCTTTCTGTCTTTCACTGCCTAAGCTTGGCTGTCCTGAAACTTGATCCGAGACCAGACTGGCCTCAAACTCAAAAATCTGACAGCTTCTGCCTTCCCAGTGTTGGGATTAAAGGTGTGCACCACTACACTCAGCTCTAAACTTTTCTTTAGTTTCTTTCCACAAGTTGGAAACTTAGCTGGGTGGGATCTTGCCCTGAGGTCGCCATACCCTTTATTCCATTTTTTAATCTGTTGATCTCCTTCAGCACAGGATTTAGTTCCATTTCACTTCCTGGTACTCTTTTTCTCCTCAAAATTTACTTTTTGTAATTCATCCTGCTCAGCTTGCTCCTTTTCATTATAAATCTTCATTAGAGTTACCACTAATATCCACATGACAGAGTCTATACTAGGCTGTTTTGAGATTTCTTCTGCCAAGAGAATTGATCCAAAACTCTTCACGTTAGCCTCAGGCAGACTCTTAAGACAAGGGCAAAAGGCTTCACCAAAATATCACAAGAATGATCTCTAGACAACACAGTAAAATATTCCTCCTCTGAAACCTCTTCAGTGAGCCCTGGGCAATCCAAATAACTCTTAGTACCTCTTTCTTCCGTGTTTGTAATAGTATGGCCCCATTAAGCAGTGCTTAAAGCATTTCACTTCTTTCCTAACCCAAAAACCAAAGTCCAAATTCCTCTAAACAAACACATGCTCAGGCCTATCACAATACCCCAGTTTCTGCTACCAACCTGTGTCTTAGTTAGGGTTTCTATTGCTGTGAAGAGACACCATGACCATGTCTACTCTTATAAAGCAAAACATGTAACTGGGATGGCTCACTTACAGTTTCAGAGGTTCAGTTCATTATCAACATGATGGGGAGCATGGTGGCATGTAGGCAGATGTAGGGTTGGAGCTGAGAGTGCTACATCTTTCAGGCAACAGGAAGTCACCTGAGGCACTTAGTGATATCCTGGGCATAGAAAACCTAGAAGCTGGCACCCACAGTGACTTCCTCCAACAAGGCCATACCCACTCCACAAAAGCCAAACCTCCTAAGAGTACCACTCCCTGTGAGATTATGGGTGCCAATTGCATTCAAACCATTCAAACTGCCACCCAGGGCATGCATAGAGTACACATGTGAGCCTAAATTCAAACCTCAGAAACACCAAAAGCAAAACTGATAAAAGTAGTAAACTTTAATAATTTCTTGTCATTATTGTGTTTGTGTCATTGAACATAATCAAATCCAGGGTCCACATAATATAGGATTTCTTTATGAAGTTATTGACTACTGTTAGGACTTGTATTGCTTAGAAGATGAATAGATGTCTTTCTGTTGCTATTCAGAATAATACATATAATATAGGTACTGTGGGGACCTCAAACATACCACAATGACAAAAAATAGCTGGTAGAAAAGATGACAGATGGCAAGGTCAAACTTGGAGTTTAAGAGTGGAAAATTCTGACGTTTGAAGTTTCCTCTCTCGATTTGTACGTTATTTAAATTTCTGCTGTCTAGCTGCCACCCTCTCATATATCATCTAGACCTGGATAATGATCACATTTTCTTTTCACAGAGCATCCTGCCTGATCCTTCTTTCTTATAGCCCTGTTGCTTGCATGCATGTCTTCTCTCACAAAAGTTGGATCTCTTCAAAAGTAAACTCCACTGCTTTTCAATTAGGAAGGCTTTGTGAGTTTCATATCTAGTTCCTAGAACTTCATTCCCATTGTAAAATATATATTTGGGCCTGTAGAATTTATTTTTTCCCTTTGGCCTTCATTGTGCTATCCACCATAAAATAAAATAAAATAAAATAAAATAAAAATAAAAATAATGGTGTCTATTTACAAAGTTGTTTGTAAAAACCAAAGCAAACCAAAGGTGATAAATTCATCTATGATTGGAAGATATTGAAGGATGGTATTTTGAAATAGAAACCAAAGATATCCCAAGAGTTTACCTGAGATAACACTCATATTTAGGACTGAGAAATATATAAGAGAACCAAATACAAATAAAGAAGTGAAAAAATACTATCATGTAGGTAAAGTACTCTAAGTTGGTAATTTTTTTGGAAAATTTAATATTTAGGGTAATTTATAAAAGAAATAATCCACGTTGATATCAGTTTGATTTCTCTATGTCCTATCACAGCTTTGTGATACCTTCAGCAATAGGGTCTTACAGCTAAGTTCTGAAAAGTAATCAAGAAGGACAATTTCCTGGTATGTTTGGGAATTGTCTAAGGAAATTCACTTATCAACAGCTTGAGAAGAGGTAACACACACCTGGAACGGGGATTTTTATTTGATAGCGAGTACTTTCTTGAGAAGGCATTGCCCCTCTGTTAAAGGGCAACTTCATTTAAACACCCTTTATAGTCACTTTTCTATAGGAATTCAAGCCCTAAGTGGTTACCATAGCCCCAGTAAATTTCCCCACAGCAGCTCCAGTAAATTTCCCCAAAGCCATGCACATTCACAGAGCACTAAATGGATACAGTGGTAACTAAATTATGAAAGAGAATGGGAAGAGATGGAGAGCAACAGGAAGGGAGGAAGAGAAAGAGAGAACATGAATTTAGTAGGAAACTTTGGGGATACAGAAGAATTGGAGGGACCAATATGAGGTGAGTTGTTATAAACATTATTTGCATGTATGCACTCAGTATAATATCTTGCAAAAAATAGATTCAATGATTCTATGACTCCTGTTTACCACAGATTAAATGTAAATTATAATATGGACATAAAATGATTTTTTAAATGAAATCTCATGTAGCCCAGGCTGGCCCTGAGCATAACTATGTGGCCAAGGATAACTCTGAATTCCTGGTTCTCCTATCTTAGCCTCCTTAGTGGTAGATTACAGGTGTATGCAGTCACAGCTGATTTAAACAGTTCTAGGGATGGACATCAAGGGTCGGTGTATGCTGGAGAAGCAGTCTACAAACTGAGCCATGTTCCTGGCCCAGATACCATCTTTTCATTTTTAGCAGCTTAAAAGACAGATTTCCCTATCTTGAACTTCATGTTTTCCTATTTATTTCTAGCCTCCTTTGTCTGCAGTTAGCAGGCTAATGAGCTGGTTGTAGAATTTATAGTTCTCCTTCCTTCAAGCTCTGAGTGTTTTACAAATTGTTTCCCCTCATTTTATTCACAGTACACTTATGCCATATCAGCTCTGAGTCCCTCAGTTATCTGAGCTATCAGACTGAAGGCGACAAGCACATGCCTTCTCTCACTGAGAACTGTTTTGAAACTTTCTGATATAGTTCATCATAGCAATTTGTAAATCACATTTTCTTTGGTCAATTTCAGTCACGTTGGTGTGATGAATCCCCTACTGAATTGATGCAGCTTTGTTCCTTAGATCTAATGCAATTAATCTTCTTCACCTGGGGCACAAAAGGCTGAAGTGTAGAGGCAACAACCAAGCCCTTGGCAAAAGAGAACCTCAGTGGAATCACTTGTGCAGCAAAACACTTTTATTCAGGAAGACGAACAAACATTAAAAGTACGAGACTGATCTCTCAGTTAGAAGTATAGAGGACTTTCAACCATCATTTTGTGTTGATAGAGCATTTATTGTGGATAACAAGCAGTTGTAATTCATTTATATCTTAAATGTCTACAATGTTCTTGGAAAAAGCCAAACATAGCTTCTTGCCAGATTAAAGACCCCAGAATGGCTGTCAGCCAGGCTTCGCCAAAGAAGATTGTGCTCAGTCTTCCTGTTCCTATAGTAGAGCAGGCACCTAGCATGTGTATGTACCCATCCCATGACCAACAATAGCTTCTTATCATAGACATTTAAACTATGAACTATTATAAAGACAGAAATTTAGCCAACTTGAATGGTTATTATTAATTGAGATGGATCTTAAAAGATACCTTAATAAACTTTACCTTAAAAGAATAATTTAAAATGTAGTAAGTGGGAAGATTAAACAAAAATTCACAGGAGTAAAATTGAAAATCAGTAAATGATTTGCAAGATAAGTAAACACCAATATCCATCATTTGTTTTTTACTTTCATTTATTTTAAAATTCTGTTTTCCTGAGGATGAAAGCTAGGTTCTGACATACATTCAGCCCCTTCCCAAGCTTCCTAATAACATTTTTTTGTTTGTTGTTTGTTACAATAACTATTATGGGAAAGTGATTTTTGAGTAACTAACAACAACCAAAGAACATACAGTAAATAAAATCATTACATTAAAATCAGAAAGGTAACATATTCAAGAAAACTGGAGAATGTAGACTAATAAACAAACAAATCCCAGCTTTTCCAATCAATGTAAAAACTACATTTGAGAATCTCAGGTGCAGTGAAGGTTTTTATAACCAATTTCCCACTATTTTATATCCTCAAAAATAAAAACTAAAGTGTTATATTTTATCCCACAATTCAATTAGCTGTCTTAAATTAAGACATAAACCTTAATTTAATGAACACTCCTCTCAAAATTGCATTTCTAACTCTAACATTTCAAAAATGATACTGGCTTGGAAAGCCAAGGCATTTACCTTCAGACTTATTACACATAACCCTGTAGGCCTAAAGCAAATTATAATTCTGACTCTGAGTTAGTTAGGGACTTTGACTAGCCTGAAGGAGTCAGGCAAGAGAGGAAAAAGAAATATTTATTGAATTTCAGCTATGTATCAGAAAGCTTTTTGATACATGCCTTTCATAATCATTTTTAATTCTCATAACTAAAATGGTATTATAACATTTTCCTGTCCTTTTTGATAAAGATGACAGCTTCTAAGAAGACATTTTTTAAATCACAGAGCAAGCAATGTTGAAATGTAAACTTATCATGATTGATGGTAAAAGACATATCTCCTTTTGTGGTTTTACACCTCACCAAGTTTAGGAAAATGTTTATAATTAACTCATCAATTCTATATCTTATTTAACTTTGCAACTTTTTTCTTACAAAACAGTTTTAAGCTGACCATTTATTCATGCATAATATTTGAAAATAGAAAACTTTGGAGCAAGAAAAATGAGATGTGTAAACATATATTTATCAGGTTTTGTGCAGTATTTGTTTTGGTATATTATTGCAAAAAGTGAATACATGTGGTCATGAACTAACAAGACACCAATTATGTGAGAGAAGATAATAAGAGAGCCATCAAGGAAATAAAGATATTAATTTTCTATAACTTTGCCTAGAATTTAATATTAAAATAGTGCAGAATATAATCAGAAGAGAATTAGGAAAGACAACTCACGGCTGAAATAAAGTTTCCATATTGAGCTGACAGTTGATTTAAGATATAGCTGTTTCTGCAGATGCCTGAGAAGCAGAGAGTTCAAGGATAAACTGCAAATTAAATACAAAAAATCCAGCAGATCAAGAGTCTATGAGGTGACTGTATTAGATGATACCTCATTAAAATTACCAAGAGGTTCAGGTGTGGAAGTGCTGAATTAAAAGGGACATGGCTGGATGTACAAGGTAATTCTGCATTCAGTATGTAAGTTTCTTCAGGTACTTCAAACAAATACGCTTCTGGTGTGAATTGCACTGCCCTGATGTGAAGTTCAAAGATGTACTTGTTAACCGCAAGGGTATTCAAGTGTCAGGGATGGCTGGTCTTTTGACTGGATAATTTGATTGCCTTTATTTTTCATAAAGTGTCTCAGATTCTCATGGTAAAATAAAAGTCAGCACACACTCAAACTGAACTTGCTAGTTTGTGCTTGTCTTACAGATGGTCTTGCTTTGTACTTTATTTTAAAATTACTGGAATAGTTCTAAAACATCCCTTAAACACATAATGAGTGCTGCAGACTTCTCTATCAATTCTTTTGATGTATCCCTCAGTGTAGTACTGAGGAGTACTCAGTGTAAGTTCTCATCATTAGATATGGGCTTTCTTTATATTTGTACACATTTCTTTACTAAGTGTGTGTGTGTGTGTGTGTGTGTGTGTGTGTGTGTGTGTGTGTGTGTTTGTGTATGTGTGTGCATATCAGAGGACAACTGGCAGGAGTCAGTCCTTTGTGGTGATATTTTGTTTGTGCTCTGACAAAGCTTGCCTGGAGATCAGAGTGTGGAGCTAGCCACTAGTTAACCATAGAGGCCAGGCAGTGGTGGCACACACCTTTAATCCCAGCACTTGGGAGTAGAAAGCAGGAAGATCAGAAGTTCAAGGCCACCCTGGGATACACAAGATTGACCCAGTCTAAGAGAAACAGAACCAGGTGGTAGAGGCTCATGCCTTTAATCCCAGCACTAGGGAAGTGGGGACAGGAAAACATGGCTGGTGGAAAAAAGATCTCGGGCCCCTTTTGGTCTGAGGATTCCATAGAGGCAAGAAGTCTCTCTAGTGGTGGCTCCTTTACTTCTCAGATCTTGCAGACTCCAGGTTTCTATTGTTAAGATCAATTAGAATTAGTGCTACCGTTCTTTCTACCTTGTGAGACACAAGGATTGAACTCAGGGTGTCAGACTTGGCAGTAAGCATCTTTACCGTCCTTTTTTTCTTGCGGACTCTAGATGTAGGATTTCTTGTCCCACTTGTGAGTCTTTGCAGTACTTGATTCTGAACATTGTGCACTTTGGATGTCTGAAGTTTGATTCCAGAGACATGCAGCAAGTAAAACTGTTATGCTTGATGATTTCTTCCTCAGAGACCAGCCTGCTGAGCTAAGGTACTGGTGGGGGCTTGGAGTCTCACTGAGAAAGGTTTAATTTTGCAGTGAAATTCTACCTTTCAGGTAAGTACCCACTGTAGAATCACTTTATTGCTGGAATGAGAACCTGCGAGCTGCTTGGTACAGGAGGAGAAAATATATTTCCTGTGGTGAGTAGCTCTGCTGGTCACACTGAAGATTATTGCACAGTATCAGGCAAGACGGTCAGTGGCTATTTTTATTTCTCTTTACAGCCCTGAAAATTATTTAAAAATCACAATATAATTATGTAATCTCTCCCAAGAAAAAGAAGTGAAAATAAAAAGTGTCTATGTTCTCCATTAAGTCCCATTGGTACAGGGCCGTGTGCAGCACTGGTAGAACATGAATTTATCTTTGTTGTAACAAACAGAATGAGTACCTCTTGGCGAGTCAGTGTGGATCACTTCGGTCACAGATCGTGCCAACCAGTAATTTGCTGCTGTTACTAAACGTTAGACAGGGGAATGCCTGTTATTATCACTGTCCTCAGCATGGTAATGGAATTATGATCGTCTGCTGTCACTTCCATTTACCTTATGCCAGTAGCTGTTTTAAGAGGGGAGGGAACTCACAGTCACCTTCATAGACAAAGGAAAAGACAACAAAATCGGTGCTTGATTATCAAAATGTGAGGAAATTGCTTTTATGCATTGTTTAAATACGAAATGAAGGGAACATTCAAATACAGATTATTAGTAAGGCAGTAAGGAAATAATGACAAGGTCAGATGTCAGGACTCAGTGGGCCTTCCAGGTTCATCTGTTCCCAAACAAGCAGCTGAGTAGAGGCACAAGAGATTTGGAAGAGGCAGAAAGTGGTTATTTGGAGAACGTACATTAACAAAGAAGGAAGTTGTCTGGAACAAAGAGAGCTGTAGCTTTTTTGTGTAATATGAGGTACATTTTTGGCACATTTGTTTTTCCAAACACACTCATTCTTAGGTGTAAATCCACATACAGCTTATTGCATTTGCATACCATTAGTACCTTATACCTCTGCCCCTGCTGAGGGTGTTAGTATTACAAAGCCATAGGTCATCTCGCCACACCCTGGAGTCCCTCAGCTCCTGTATCCCTGGCCAGTTTTATTTAGTTTTGGCAGGCAGCTTCCAGCTTTCTTCTTGGACAGTTTTCTTTGGTTTTGTTTTTGGTTTTACCATATCCTAATTTAGTGAAGTTCTGTGCAAAACCTCACTAAATTAGGATATGGTTAAACCAGCACATTCTATACCACATTCTCCTGTCTATTCTTTTACCTCAGTTAATGTATTTTTCTTAAAGAAATGCCAGTATAAATTCAGACTGTCAGTAGTGATGGGAATTAATCAGATAAAGGAGAGAGCAGTGAACTCATAATAGAGTGGACATTCTTAATCCTGTACCTCCCCCCAGAATAGTGTGCTTCAAAGGTATCACCCAGTGAAAGTCTCACACTGTCTTTTATGTAGAATACCTGTTCTTTCCTTCTTTCCTGCAACATAGGGGTTGGGGATGCATAAGCTTACATATTTACACAGCAAAATCACTTTCATCACTTCTTTCACATTTCACCTTATTACCAGTTCCTACAATGCCTCTGGCATGATTGCTCTAAGTGTTGCATGAGTCCTTCAGAGGGAGTAGAGTGAGACAAACTTACTCTTAAGATTCTCTTGTGCCCCTTGGGTTGTAGGTCTTCACACAAGCTGAGAGAATGTTAATTCCCTAGGTGAGTACAATCTCTCCCCAATTATGTTTATATCACTTGTTGTCTACTCATAGCTCCTTTTCAATTCCCTTTATTTTGGTGGATAAACTCTTCCATCCTTTGTACCTTAAAAAATATGGCCTTTGCCTTCCCGCTTCTGAACAGAAACAGGAAGAGTGATGAAGCGGGAGAGGGAAGGTGGAGGAGGGAACAGGAAGAGAGAAGGGAGGGGAAACTGTGGTCAGGATGTAAAACAAATAAAATTTAATTAAAAAAAGCAAACATCACAATAGCCCATCTTTAGGATTTAAATTATTATACAAAAAGGTGTAGATATCAGTGGTTTGTTGAAGCCTATTAAGGGAAAACAACTTCCACTGGATCAAAAAAAAAAAATGAAATCTAAGTTTTATCTCTGATCTTGTGGAGCCATGACACTCTCATTTGCCTTAACGATTAGAATATTGCATACTATTATTTTCACCCTTAAGATTCAATAGATTGGGTCTGCCAATCACTGGCCCAGTAGAGCATTCTTTAAGACAGCTAACTTACTTGAAATCATGCAAAGGAAGCAAGAGGAACAAATACCCTCCTAATGAGACACATAGTCATACCTTCTAGAAGCCCCTTCCTCATACACTATTAGCAGGACTTCTACCATGTGGTGTTGGTAACTCTGCCCACGTTTCCTCTTCCACCTTGGTATCTGCTTTTTCACCCTCCAGTTGTCTGAAACTCTGAGCTTTCTAATTCTTTCTCTGAAGCTCATACCTCCCCCTCTTTCCACCATTAATCTGCTTGCTGACCTCCATTACTGAAGATACCAGCTTTCTGGGACTCTAACTCATGAGGTGTGCCTTTCTTTCATCCTCCTCTCCATCTCCTTCCTCCCTGAAGCAAGTGTTAATCTTGAGATTCCTCAAAGAAAATCCAGTTCTATAATATTGAGCCAAACTTGAAGCAAGTTTTAATTAAATACTAACCAGGATGGGCTTTGCTCAGGACCACTCACTCAAATTCCCAGTTTAATAGCAACAAGACATGTGTTGTTGGAGCTATTAAAAAAAAAAAAAAAAAAAAAAAAAAAAAAAAAAACAAACATATGGCCGCAGTATTTTCCCATGTGGCTTGGCTGTTGTTTTCCAAGAACTACAACTCGAAGCATCCCAGGATTTTACCTGGTCCTTGGGCAGGTGGACCTTCCAGAATATCTTTGGGTCTTCTAGTACTAAGATTTATTAGCGGATTGCCCTGTTGTTGTTTTCCTTCAAAGTTTAATAAAATGACATGTGAGCTTCTTTCTAACAAAAAGATAATATTGCCAGGCCGGTTGGCAGTGGTGCATGCCTTTAATCCCAGCACTCAGGAAGCAGAGCCAGATGGATCTCTGTGAGTTCGAGGCCAGCTTGGTCTACAGAGCGAGATCCAGGACAGGCACCAAAACTATAGAGAAACCTTGTCTCAAAAACCCAAATAATAATAATAATAATAATAATAATAATAATAATGCCTTTGTTTTTATGTTAATAATGGGAGTTTAAGTCATAAATGCATGTAATGAATATACTCTCCAGCATTTTCAAAATGACTGATAAAATCAAGATAAATTTTATAAATACGCCGGGCGGTGGTGGCGCACGCCTTTAATCCCAGCACTCGGGAGGCAGAGGCAGGCGAATCTCTGTGAGTTCGAGGCCAGCCTGGTCTCCCAAGCAAGTTCCAGGAAAGGCACAAAGCTACACAGAGAAACCCTGTCTCGAAAAACCAAAAAAAAAAATTTATAAATAGTATATCCAGACAAATCTGTCAACTGATTATATTTAATAGAAGGATTTGAAAATGCTCAATGATAAATGCTCCTAGGGAGATTTTCACATGCCTTACAAATGATTTAGAAATGACACCAAGACTTTGCATGTAAAAAATTATTATTCCTACTATTCTTTAAGAAAACAATTTATACACATGAGTGTATGTTTGCACCTAATAGTACTTATTTACTTAAATAAGCTTATTTGCTAAAATAAAAGCTTTGGGGATTGAAATTCAATAGCATCTCTTTTAAAACTAAAAGAGCTTTTTAGCTATGAATAAAGTTACATTAACATTGAAGTTTTTAGCATGCACTTCATTCTATTTCCCATCTTTACCTTTTAATTTGAAGTCACATCCTCACGTTGAAGAAATTGAAATTCACTGAAGGAATTAAATTCTTATGTCAGATGACAAGATCTCTTTGTTTAAAACATAGGAGTCTTGCTCAGGGAAATATAACTGCCGTCAGATCACCATCATTCATTGTGCAAGTATTCATAAAATATATTTTTACGAAAATGTATTTAAATTTGGCACTGCTCTGATGGATTTGAACTTGCGAAAGAAGCAAATGTGTATACACATTGTAATAATCAACCCTCAGTCATTTAGTGACCATGTGTGTAAGAAAATCACAGTTGAGACTGAGTTGAAGTCTTAGATTCTAAGTCAAAATTGGCATGGAGCAATGTTCCGACCTTTTTCATCCTCACCCCAGAAAGGATCACGTTTTTTTTTTGGCAGTCAAAACTACTAAATTTTTTCAAAAATAGCAATTTCAAGGCTAAGATTATGTGAGATCTGTTAGCTTACACAATATTGTTTGCTTCAATATTTTCATTGTATATTATTTTAATTGTGTGTGTGTGTGTGCAATGTGTGCTGTGAGGGCATTCCATGCAGTGCTAGTACAGGTCAGAAATAACTTTGTGGGTTCAGTTTTCTCCTTTTCCCTTACGTTTATATGAGTTTTAGGAATCAGACTGAGTCATCAAACTTGCCCAAAAGTGCCTGTACCTCTTGAGTTGTCTTCCTAATTCTAAGATTATACTATTAATTTCAACTAAATAAACCAAATACTAAATTCAAAATTTCAAGTATGTTATCTGTCTGATTCTCCAGCATAATTAATTTTTTATATCAATTATATTCTATGTAAAATTTTAGAGATACGTATTATATATGAATATAAATTTACTGATAACAAATCAGTAAACAAAAGTAGAGTCACTGTTAATATACCAACTTTTCAGGTGACTTCATATACTAGTTTACTACATTGACCCTATACTGTGCTCATGTGGTGTTAGGTCAAGGAAGACACATCCAGTGAAGCCACATGATATAACTCCTCTTTGAAGGCGAAAGAGACAATCACAGTAGTTTCTCCTTTCTTCTTAAGGCAAAAATTCACCTGTCACTAATTTTGGAATGTTAATTTCCTTGAATGTCTTGCCACACTGTCTGTCATTTCCTGGAAGCCTTAGGTAAGCCAACACCACTTCAAAACCTTTTCCCAGGCATAGTACATACAGGCTTTTCTTCTCCTAGATCTGTAGAACCAATATGGTTGTTTGCCCTTGTACCCATGGAAATGAGACACTACCAGGAATGAAAGCAAGCTGCCGAAGGATGAAAGGAATAACCTATATTGGGATGGGTTGGATTTCCCAAAAGAGTTCAAAACTTGTTCTGTATTTCTGTATTTTTCAATAATCACTTAGATATTTCAAATAAATTATCTTCTGAATCAAATTGCAGCATGCATATGTTTGTGTGTTCTCAAAATTAAATCAGTTGTACTGAAAAAATAAACATCTGAAATGACATTAAACACGAATTTCAAACAAAAACAGTAAGTAAAAATAAGACACTGTAAAAAGAAACAATTTAATTGGTTGTATTATTTATAGGACTTCAAATATGCTTATGCTCTAATTTTAAAATGGAAGAACAGATTTATAAAAGGAAAGTTATGATCTGAAGATGTCTATCAAGTTAGCTTTGGTTTCTTAGTAAGTTAATCTTTCATCTCATAGGCAAGCTGTTGTATCTTGTAGAAATTTTCAAACACTTTGCTTGCCCAAAAGCTACTTCAAACTTTTATATGAAGGTTGAAAACTGAACCTTGGCTACAATAAATATACTTACAAGTAACATATTGACTGAAAAAGTTGTGTTTACATTTTAGTCATGTATGTATGCATATGTGTTTGTGCAATAAAAATCAAAGAAACGGAGGCTATGTATTTAGGAGAGAAAAGGAGGAGCACTGGAATCATTAGAGGAAGGAAAGGGAATGTTGGAAGTAATATAATTATATAATCATTAAAAAATAAAAGAATAAAAATATCCATGTGAAACTTATCTATTATTTTTCATTAAAAACAAAGGAGAATTTACCTAAATAGAAATAGTAGTGTACTTTGATATGATGGTTGTAACTGTTGCTTTTCAGAAGGTGTAAGGATGACAATACAAGATGAACTAGTCCTTTTGTCTTTTTCTCTCAAATTGTTGAGTGATATCACAGTTCGTATAGAGCAAGATGAATTGCTAAATGGTCTTATTAATAAAAAAAAAAAAAAGAAAAACCTGGAGCCAGATATTAGGTTGAAAACTGAGAGATCAGAGGAATAGAACAAGCCACAGCCAATCTCACCTTACCAACTCCTCAACCTCTAGAGCGAAACTTCCTGTTTACTCACGCCTTATATAACTTTCTGTGCCCTGCCATCTTCCATCCTTCCTAGTGCTGGGATTAAAGGTGTATGTGCTTCCCAAATACTTGGTAGCCAAGGCATGGGATCTCAAGTGCTAGGCTTAAAGGCACATGCCACTACACTTGGCTGTTTCCAGTGTGGCCTTGAACTCACAGAGATCCAGATGGATCTCTGCCTCCCAGAGTGATAGGATTAAAGGTGTGTGCTACCACTGCCTGAACTCTACGTTTAATATAATGGCTGGCTTTGTTCTCTGATCCCCAGATAAGCTTTATTGGGTTTCACAAGTAAAATATCACCACATTACATAGCATGTTATTATTTATTGTTTAACAATATACTTACACACTTTAGATTCTTTCTCCATAAAATTAGTATGTGACAAGAATCTGTACTTGTGGCAGAAAAGAGTCTTGTCTCAAAAAACTATGTGAATGAGTCTTTCTGTGATATAATGAACCTATATTTCTGATAAAACTCATGGATGTTATGAGAGCTGTAGTGGCAAAGTTAACATCTGGTTTTACTGAGACAAAAAGATTTTCAAATTAAAAAAAAAAAAAACAAACCACTATTTCCCTGAGTATGTATGTTAAGAAGGCATCTTAGGACATATTTAGCTATAGACATACATTTTCTTTAATTTTCAGAAAAAAAAATTAAACACATCTTAGAAGAGAGGCAACTTTCAGGAGAACAAGTAGTCTGAGAATGATTCCCAGGGTTCCCTAAGCATGTGCTTGGCAATGAGTTCATACCGGATTTCAGAACTGCTTTGAGACTGATGAGGGAAGCAGAATTTGTCCTTGTCAATTGGGAGTGTGACAAAATATGCTGGCCACCACATATGTGCCTGTTAACACAAAGTACTAAAACTTGTCAGTCATCCACACCTCATTTACTACTGGAACTAGAATATTCACTGTCATCCACGGTATATGCTCAGAATCCAGTCTCCTAGTTTCAAATTAGATCCAAGTTCAGCTGCAAATGTTCTGCCTGTGCTCCCATATCTCAACCTCCAGCAGAGTTAATAAAACACATTACCCTTAACTTTCTGGGGTACATATGTTATGCCCAGATCATGGGGACCCCCAAAAGACCACCATGGAGACCGAATCCTGTATGTAAAAGCGAAGAGCCTTTATTTTCAAGCTCTGAGCTTGGTCCCTCTGTTTGTCTAATACAGCAGTGAGAGCGGAGAGCCCTGAGCTCAGGTGGGGTGGAGTTTTTATCATAGCAGTGGTTGGACTGAGGGGATTTCCAGGGTTCAGGACCCTGATTGGCTGACATTTGTCTAGGCATATCTGTAAAACAAAAATAGGTGTGTGCTAGACTCAGGGACATCTGGCCACCTTGTCTAATGGTTGGAATGTTTGGGATGTCAGGTACTTCCTCATCCCTGGGTGGATCCCTGGGTAGTGTCAGTTTATGGATTTTCCGGGATCTGGGTGTGGCCTTCCAGTAATCCTGTCACAGAAGCTGTGGCTGCGCTCCTAGACTTGGCAGCTGTGTGGTCAAGCTGCTTTATGGCACATCTACACATGCCAGGACTCTGCACAATTATATAAATGAGGGAAACTTCCATTGGCTCTGATTCAAAAATAGTACAGGAGACAGTAGTCAATTATTGACAATAATTCTGTAATCCTTCTATCCCCAAATTGGTTCACAAAATGAGATGCAAATGTTTTCTAAAATTTTCCCTTTCACCGAATTTTACTTAGCCTGTTTTTTGGGGGGTTTATTTATTTATTTTATTCCTCTCTCTCTCTCTCTCTCTCTCTCTCTGTGTGTGTGTGTGTGTGTGTGTGTGTGTGTGTGTGTGTGTGTGTGTGCATTCCTGTGTTCCTAGAATCCAGAAGAGAATATTGGATATCCTAGAGCTCTTGAATTATGAGAAACCCACAGATGCTGGGAAATAAATATCAGACTTCCTCAAAAGCAGCAAGCTCTTTTAATTGAGGAGCCCTCTCCAGCCCAACACTATTTTTAAAAATACAGTTTAAAGATACCTGTGTCAGAACTCCAAAAGCCCATCCCTCAGAAGCTTTATGTAATCTCGTGGTTTCCTGGAATTATCAGATTGTGGGTACCCACCCATTCTGAGAGACCTGCAAAACCACTTTCACATGCATTGTCCCACTCTCCGGTGTTCAGATACATAATTCTGCACTCCAAGTGAGGTAAGCTTCATCACCTTCTGTAGAAGGGAATTGTGCCCAGATCGTCGAGGTTTGCCAACAAGCAGCTCATCTTGAGTGGACAGTGGTCATTGATGGCACCTGGAAAAAAGACCGTCTGCCCCAGCCCAGGGTGATGATTCACAAACCCAAGCTGGCAGGTAAAATCCATCTGTGTAAACTCCTGCATTTTACGGTATTTAATTGGAAATCCTGAAACAACGAGTCAGAGAATTTAGAGCACCAGTGATTCCGTTCAATGCCCTTCTTTGTAAATTTATTTCCAAGACTGTAAGTTAATACATAGTGGGGCTCAACTGTAAAGGTACAGTATAATTTAGAATGATAAATTACACTTAATCAGACCAAATTTGCAAAATTAAGAGATAGTTACTGTACATTTTTTCTGCAGAAAACTTGACGTTAAAAAAAATCTATTTTACATTACACAGAAAGTTCAATTCACTAAATACCTTGTAATAGCAGAAACATTTGTGGCATGAGTTTAAAGTATATTAATTATGAGTAAAGAGGAAAAAACACAGAAATGGAGAACAAATAGACGCTTAAACAACAGATGATAGGTTAGAGTATGTCCAGCAATATTACTCTAATGAAACTCAAGGTGCTGAATTTCTACAGGAAGAAAACACGTATCAAGAAATAATTAAGATTTGGATGTAATGAGCCAGATAATGACAGTGACATTTTAAAAATTGGAAAACAAATTTTGAAATTTGAATTATTCTTTCAATAGATCATAGAGATTGAATAAAAATGATATGAGAGTTTTGTCACAGAAATTGGCAATAATATTCAATTTTATTGTCTGAGTTTAAGAAATGAAAGAATGTGAAACATGGAAGGTTTTGAAGGTTTTTCTTCTAAAATATTCTATATAAATTGTATTTCACTTCATATATTTTATCTTCTTATGTTATCTATTTTATATCTTTAAGTTATCTATTGGTATCCGTTTAATAGTAATTCAAAACACAGTGTTAATGATTTGATGATATTAGCTGTACATTTTAAACATTATGTAGATTCTTTAATAAAACTACTTTCTATCTTTTACTTTGGAAGTTTACATTTATTTAAATATTTTCAAAATGTTACGTGTGTGTTTCACTTACTTGCTTTTTTTTTTCTTGGTACATAGAGTACTGGTTCCTGTGCAGAAGATTAAGAGGAAAAGCCTTGTGTGAAAAGCTCGTTATCAGATCCTGGGAGGAAGCTGTAACTTCTCCACTTCTGATGAGGTATTTACCAAAAATCACTGGCAATACTCCTTTCGTTCCTTTTGTCTTTATTCCGTGTCCCATTGGTTCAAAGCCCACAATATCCACTGCACATCTCTTACATTCACAGATACACAGAATCGCACTCATTCAATGTAACTCTCCATTCCCTATGCCTCATGCAACAGCAGGTTTAGGAAGGGGAGAGAAAACCAGATGAATGCGTAACAAGAAAAACAAGTGTGTCTGCAGCTGTATAATATTTAAACTTTATCATTCATGGGAATAGTCCTCGGGTTCCTGCAGGATGTCTAAACACCTGGTGGATGAGAAAGAAATGCAAATCAGCTTAAATATTTTAATTCACTTTGCTCAGAGAGTCAAAATATTCAACTGTATAGTCATAAACTAAATATATGGGCTGAATACGATATTTTCTCCTAACATCTTCTTCAGCAAATGGTCCCAAAGCAGTTTTAAATACCTGACATCCTAATTTGGAGATACTTATGAAGATATATCTAGTGGTTTTAGCCAATCCCAGCACAAGAATGGTCTAAAACTTCTTTCCGTCTTATGTGAGAATCAGAATCTGAAGACAATGTGTGCTGTAGAGACTGTAAAGACTCTGTACCTCTGTAAAGACTGAAAAATGCATTACACGAGAAATGATTTTCAGAAAGATTCTGGAGAACATTAAAAACTTACATGGTGTCTAGGTAGAAAGCAGTGGTAAGCATATCGTCAACTACTTCTCTTTCCTTCTCTGCATCAGATATTAAAACAAGAATGTTGGTTTAGAAGAATCATCAAATCTCCAAATTTTCTGTCTGCTGATTGGGTTGTTCACATTTCTTTAATGTATTTGATACTTCTAATATGTTTCCACAAAATCTCCCCTTGTATGAAAATCAAAACATGAGAAAAAGGGAAAGAAAAAAATATGTCAAAATATGTCAAAAACACCTATATTAAATAAATGAAAAAAATTTAATTAATAACTATATTCTGGGCAACCATTTCTCATTTAAGAAACTAGATTTTGTGAGGGATGGAGGGAGAGATATGATAAAAAATACATTGCATGGCCGATGTAAAAATTAAATATTATTAAAAATAAATTAGAATCCATGTTATTACAGGTAGAGAAAGAGATGAGCATCCATACTGTAGTTGTTAGGAATTATATTGCCCAAAGATCAACTAATCTAAGAATGAATTAACTTTGTTTCTCTGCTCTAATTCTACAGTGGTTTGCAAAAACAAAGCAAAACAGAAAAAGGCAAGCAACATACTGAATATATTTTTGTCCCATGGATGATACAACCTACATATGATTTTATATTACATGCTTGAATAAAATATGTAGTACATAAAATATATATCACTTAATTATATATATATATATTATATTAAATATTATATATATAATACCAAACTTTCACAAAATGGACAATCCACCATAAATGAAATGCAACATCCTATTAAATTTTTATGCAAACCTAGTTCATTTTTGTGCACAGAACTATTTGGAGGTCAATGACCTCATGTTCCTTTGCCATAATCTCTGAGGTCCTGAGAAATTCATAATGAGTTGTCTGGAAGCAGAAAGGGAATGCACAGCTTTATTCTTTTCATGGTTGTTGGCAATGACAGGATTTTCTTGTCATCTTACCAAATATTCCCCTATATCATAGACTATTAAAATGACTTTATTTGTACCTTCTTGTGGTAAAAAAAATTATGCATGATATTTTTCATTCATGTCATCATTGCATAGTTCATTATATTTTTATCACATGAGTACAATGTATCTGACTATTTCTATCTTATATTGTCTCCCATGTTCCCCAGACTTCTTCCCATCATATCTCTCATTCAACTTTGTGTACTTCTTTTTAATTTATTAATATTATTTTTACTATTTGATCCACTGAGTTGAATTGATGTTTTTCTAAATGGTAGTGTTATCAAACTGCCTTCTAAGTATTTATGTTTGTATCCATAAATTGTTGAGGCTCTCTTCCTTGGTCATAGAAGCATCTTTTTGTAATTTATAGTAGCTAATGAGCAAGGGCATTGCTTTTTAAATTGCTGAGAACACAGGACACATTATTTTCATGTAGAAATGTATTTGTAATTTCACACGAGAATTTCATAGTCATTTGGGACAATGTCTTCTAAAATTTTTCATTGGTATGTTAAAAATAAGCACAAGTATCCTGTTTAATCTATGCCATTACAATTTCAGAAACAACTAATCATATCCTTAAATGGAAATTATCATCATACTTTATTTTTGAATTACTAGCCAAAATATTCTCACTGTCCCCACAGTCTCCAAGTCTAACTGATGGATAAGATGGATTCAATTATGACCTTATGGATTGCTGATATATACTAGAGTTAAATGATATAAATGTGGCATTTGAATGCTTTCTATTTGGTTAAATTGTACAAGATTTTAAGGCACTTTTCTGTGATATTAATATGATACATGTTTTTGAAATTGCATAAGTAATAATTACATTTCTGAGTATCTGGTGAAAAAAAGCACCTAATTACTCTTGTGAATATGGGGCAAGATAGAGAACATAAGTCTAGATGAAATAATGGGAGGGGGAATCACTATTCTCTTGGATGCAATGTAAGTCTATTTTAGACAGGCTTCTCCCACCGCAGGTGACCTTTGACCGGAGGCTGTGCATCATCTTGGGGTAAGTGACTGTACCACTGAGTTTTACTCCTTGGCACTGAACTAACAGCTCTTAGTTAAGAACATAGATTATATTGGAAGCTTAAATGCAGATCTCCAACTCCAAAAATGTCTGAAAAACTTTTGATGAAGTACTGTTTCATTTGAAGAAGACACAACCACATGGATATCAAGGAAGTGAAGGAAAAACTCCCGAACATGTAGCCACTTCATTAACTTATCAAAATTAAGGCAAAGAAAGTGATGACTTGGTTAAAAAATCCTGTCACTTAAGGGCCTACACACAATGATGGATGTTTTTGAAAAATTTGTGAAAAAGACAGAGTGTAAATATTTTTCATGGGTATCCTGAACCGTATGTCTCCTAAATTTGACTCAGGTGGAAGTAACAGCCTCTAGTCACATGAGCAGGCTTTTTGTACAGGCCTTCGTCAACATCAGTTTTGTTTTTCTTCTTGGGACAGATGTAGATAAATTTCTAAATGATCTTATTAAATAAAAAAAACATGGAGCCAAATATAGGGGTGAAAGCCTTAGAGATCAGGGAAAGAGGAAAAGCCACCAACCAACCTTACCTCACCAACTCTGCAGCTTCCAATTGTGAGTTGCTTCCTGTCTACCCAAACCTTTATTGCCTTGCTGGTCTGCCATCTGATTTGCTCTCTGTCTAGCTACATCACTTCCTCCTCCTGGCCAGCTCTCTCACTTTCTGTCTGTCTTTACAGACCTCCAGATCTCTATGGTTGGTACTGGGATTAAAGGCATGTGTCACCACGCTTTGATCTGTTCCCTAATGTGGCCTTGAACACACAGAGATCCTGCCTGCTAAGTGATAAGATTAAGGGCATGTACTACAGCTGTCTGACTACTTTGTTTACTTAAAATGGCTTGCTATTTCCTCTGATCTCCAGGCAAACTTTATTTATTAAGGCACAAATAAAATATCACCACATTTCCCTTTTTTTTGTCTAATAAAAATAAAAATAAAAAGTTGTAACTAATATAAGAAAAACTATATATAATAAGTATAATAACTATATACAATACATACAAGCAATAAATATATCAATCATGTCTAGTCCATTTGCATTTGACAAATTCAGAGAAAATATTCCATTATGTATCCTATTTTGGTGAGTCCAAAATGTAACTAATTCACTTTCTATCCTATCTTGTATTACCAACAGATAACTATCTTATAATGTCTTTCCAACTTATATACTTTACACCTCCTTAGTGAGTTTTTTTTCTGAATTTCTTAACAAGGAAAACTATTACTAGAGACAGATATAAGTTGAGACCCAACGCTAAGCCTTGCCACAGACCTAGAGGACAAACCCTGACTCACCCAGAGGAAGCTGAATCTCTCAGTGTGTGTGGTGCTGTGTGCAGGTATATAGCAGACAGGATTTTATCATAACTAGACACAATGCCATAAAATGCCATCACCTTCTACACAGCAGAAAGTGGAGGCCTGGATATAGAGCTGCATTCCACTGAAGAAAAGGTGTGACTGACTCTGGAGTGTTCTGGCTTCTTCTATTTTGCTCTGCGTGTTTCCCATTCATTTTGGTTCTTTCTATCCTGTTGCTTTAAGTTTAGCCTTTGAATATCCTAGAAAAACCCATGTCATAAATGCCATATACTGAGCAAATATTATGTGACAAGTGCAACAGCTTACTAACTAGCATAAGCTCCTTTTGGGGAGTAGACTTTAAGCTACCTTAAAGATGATATGACTGAGCCATAAAATTCTAAGTGATTTTCTCAATGATAAGAGTTTAAAATTTATGATTTCAAGTTTATGCCCAGCCCTCTAAATGAAAAGCCCAACAAAGTTTTCAATTCCTTATGAGATGCTGGGAAGATGGTCTTGTTATTAATATGCTTGACATGCATGTGTGAGGATGTGAATTTCATCCCCAGCATCATCCAAATAGTAATCTGGTATGAAAATGTGCATTGTAATCTTCACCCTGGGTACACGGAAACAACAGAATCCCTAGAGTTCATTGGCCAGCCGGTCTATTAAATAATTCATTGAGTTCCATGTTCAGTCAGAGAGCTTGTCCAAAAATGAAGGGGAAGAAGCAGTTGGTAACCAGTGTTGAACTCTGGCTTCCACAACACTCATGTGTGTGTGCACACACAAACTGGAGGAGTGAGCACATACTCAAGCACAGACACACACACACACACACACACACACACACACACATATATATATAAAATCAATATATTAAGATGCCTTTAGTGTAAGAATTTGAAACATTTAAAAGAGAAAAAGGAAGAGCTTTGAATCATCAGTTTGGTGATATTCATCATATTTTGATTAGAGCAAAATATAAAATATAGAAAATGAGAAGGACGAAGACAAGGAGGAGAGGGAGAAAGAAACAAATAACAAATTTAGGGGATGTAGAGATGGATCTCGGAGGACTTGGAGGAAGGACTGGGAATGAATATGATAAAAAATACATTGTATGAAATTCTTAAAGAATAAAAAAGATATTTGGAAAGAATGCTCAAATTAAGTGAAGTTAAGTAACATTACATTTATTGGACTTGAACTATAGCATCTACCAATAATTATTTAAGTAAATTTTAGCAATTTGTGTCTGACACATATATCTCTCTTCTTGGATTTTATGAGGTGATTTTTGATTGCAATAAAGGGAGAGCTAATAGATATTAAGAAAATAAAAAGAAAGAAGTCAGTAAGTGGGACAGAAATGACATCATTGTATTATAATGCTTTTCTGGGAAATAAGTGTCAGTCACAGAGGCAGCACTGATAATAGTAGCTGCCCCTCTTCTGATTAGGAGGAGTAAAAATTGTAATTAAGGAAAAACACTTCTGACCAGTGTTTGTTGCTGATAGTTTTGTTCTGCACAAACACTATCATCCTTAGTTTTGTTTTATATTTTGAAGGATGATGAGATTTTTTTTCCTGTGGATGAAATTATAGTATTGTTTGTGGGCATGAAGGTCATGCTAGATGCTTTTCACAAATCAGCATGGAAAACTTTCATTCACAAATACCCCTCTTGTTGGGAAATTTGACAAAGGGACCATTAAAATGGTGAAAGCAGTTTCTGAGAGCACAACAGGATCTTTTCACACATAATTTCTGCTCATTTCTTTCAATCTGAGAGCAACCAGAGAAGGAATTCATTATTAAATGGTTCTTAGAATGATTAAGAAGATGTGTGTGCCTTTAATCCCAGCACTCTGGAGGCAGAGCCAGGCAGATCTCCGTGAGTTTGAGGCCAGCCTGGTCTAGAGAGCGAGATCCAGGACAGGCACCAAAGCTACACAGAGAAATCCTGTCTCAAAAACAAAACAACCCCCTCCCAAAAAAAAAAAAAGATGTATGAATTATCTTGACTTTGGAAAACGTCTAAACCAGGGGTCATCTGCTTCTTTACTGGGGAATTGCCAGGACATTCAGGGAGACAATGCTAATAGAACTTGACAAAAGAAAACTACCTTCTCAGTCTTTATAATGTCTCCTTCATGAGTGTTTTCAGGGTAAACTCTTGGACACTGGTCAGCCAATTACTGTGCTCTTTCCTGTGGAGGAATATCTCTCCCATTTCCAGCCTTCTTTCCTGCTGAACATTCTTTGTGTAGGGTTGAGCCTTTGTGGACTTTTCCTGTCCAGTTTGCATGTTATTGGTTCAATTCATCTTCAGCTAACATATGAGAAGTCATGTTGGTAAGAATTTGTAGTGTAGCTTCTGATATTAATAAGAGATGCAACACATATATATATATATATATATATTCATATGTGCATGCCAAAACAATTAGTTTTTAAAAGCCATTATTTTGAAGAAAAGTGGAGAGGATATATTGAAAGGTTTGGAGGGAGTAAAGGAAAGGGAGAATTATTTAAATTAAATTTATAATCTCAAAAATAAACAAGCCAAAAATATAAATAAATTAAAAACTTAAATTGCCTCTGTAATTAATTAGATCCAAAATAACTAATAGACTAAACTTTCTGAAAGTGTCTAGTGTTATAAATTATATAATAGTGGCTGTTCAAATCCTTTGCATTAATTTTATTAAATGGCACAAATATTTCTGCTTCACTCCTTGGGAAACCACAAAAGACCGTGTTTATTTCTGACAAAATAATTACTGTGACTGTTCAAAATGCTATTAGGCAAAAACAAACACAATAGGAATTGTGGCAGTAAAAATTTACCTCTCTGATTCACATTCTTATACGTAAAAATTAAGTATTCTAAACAGTAATAGGAGAGAGTCATGAGCAAATAAATCAGTTATTTAAAAGCTCATCTCTAGACCATTATGAGTTTTCTTCATAAATACACAGGAAAAATTGACACATCTGTCAACTTACATTTAGGAGTTGTAATAAACTTGTAATATATTTTGTTTAAAATTCAAAATTCAATAGCTATGTATAATATTAGCAATGTCAGCAGTGTTGATTGATTTAGAAGGTACATTTGTCTTTTACTAATATTGAACTAAAATTTTGATTATATAAATACCCTTACTCTAACTTCTTCATAGTCTATCTTTGGAGCTGCGTTACCCTGAGTGCGGTCAGCGAGTCTTGTAATGTGTGCAGTCTCTCCCGAAGCCACTCAATTCACATCATAGATGAAATTTTCACCTATTCAACATGACCTTGAGAGCCAAAGCATTCTGGGAAAGTACATGTGTTAATGTAAAAAAGATTTTGACCCCGAATGAATATAATTAGAACACAGCTAGGGCTAAAGAGATTTAATACAAATTGTGGGCGGATTGTCATACTATGGCTCTAGAAAAACAATTTTATACTTTCAAGAATATAGTGGAGAAATAACCATAAGAGCATAATATTAAATTATAATTACTGGTTACCCTGCAATTGAAATTAGATTGTTAAAAAAAATCCCTGCTTAGGTAGACATTATGAAAGTTAATTACATCTCTTTGATTTTTAAGTGTACATAGTAAAATATGAATTACTTGATGATGGATAAATATGATTTTCACTTTGTTGAACAATGTATACAAGCATAAATTACACAAAACTTTAGTCCCTGTGCAATATTTATAAAATAACATTAAATTATTATTCCATTTAAATTCAATTTGTTGCAAATTAATCCCCTGAAATCAAAAAGTATTCAGTAACTCATAAGTATTTAAAATTCTGTATATTTTGCATGTATATTTGGTGTTCGGAATTGTGTAGCAAAAGTAAAGAAATAAATGGAATTTTTATGCATAAAATTCAGAAGTTATTAATATTTAAATTTCAATAGAGAAAAAGTGAGTTTATAATTTTTTTTCACTTTTTTAAAGATGAAAGATGTATTTATTTAATATGAAGTGTCTGTCTACATGCCAGAAGAGGGCACCAGATCTCATTATAGATGGTTGTGAGCCACCGTGTGGTTACTGGGAATTGAACTCAGGACCTCCAGAAGAGCAGCCAGTGCTCTTAAACTCTGAACCATCTCTCCAGGCCCTTTTCTTCAATTTTTAGTTGTGTGATAAACTAAAACCTACTGCTGTGGGATGTTCTGTATGGCAAATGTGTTGCTAATAAAACACTGATTGGCCAGTGGCTAGGCAGGAAGTAGGCGGGACTAACAGAGAGACTTAAAAGAGCAGGAAGGCAGAAGGAGTCACTGCCTGCCAGCCAGCAACCGCCAGGACAAGCAGCATGTAAAGATGCCGGTAAGCCACTAGCCATGTGGCAAGGTATAGATCTATGGAAATGGATAACTTAAGATATAAGGACAGTTAGCAAGAAGCCTGCCACAGCCATACAGTTTATAAGCAATAGAAGTCTCTGTGTTTCCTTGGTTGGGTCTGAGCGGCTGTGGGACTGGCAGGTGAAAGAGATTTATCCTGACTGTGGGCCAGGCAGGAAAACTCAGCTACAACCTACTTTATTTATATCATGAACATGTGCACCACAAATATAAACAAAATGTTAAGTCTGAAAACATGATTTCATCTTTCTAGTTTGCAATGGTTACATTGTTATTTACATGTGTGTTCAATTAACTTGAATTGTAAGCATTTTATTTTTGGACTTTTTTTGATTCTCTAAATTATTTTTTTAGAAATACTACATTATTGTTTAAATATTGAGCTTAAAGTATAGGAAACATTTAATGCCAAGATAAGATTCAAATAACTTATTCCATTTTGAAATATGAGCCAAGCAAAAAGTAGATAATTTTTCAATATGAAAAAGTACAGCACAGCTTATTATTAATTTTCTATGTTCAGGTGTATTGACTGTCACTGGTAAAAGGTAAAACACACAGAGCAATTAATTGAAGCAGGATTTGCTTTTCTCGCTACTTGAGTGGCATCAATTTGGTAAGATTTTAGTTACTTCACTTGTTACTAAAGAAAACATTAATCTCTAATAAAGATTATCTTGAGAATAAAACTTCTGTGTTTAAAATTTATTAATCGGGGAATTGTAGTGACCTCATCAGAAATTTTAGGTGCCATCCAGTTTCTAGTTCACATGACTATGAAACAAAAATGAGTCAGGAGATGTCACAGTCCTAAGATTCTTGACAAAGTGGAAACTAGTCAACTAGTTTAAAGATATCACCTTTTTCCCCATAGGTATTTATTGTATCTTAAGTTTAAGCATAGGGAAAGGACAACTCCTTTTCTATTTTAGAAGATGCTTAAGAGAAATTTAGAAAATAGAATGATATCATTCTTAAATTTACTTGATGTTATTTGATCTTTTTCCACTTAGAATTATACATTTGTAATACACCATGCATATGATGAAACAGATCTGTCTTTCATAACACCAATTTGCATATTTTTATATAGTATCATTATTTTTATATTTAAGAATAATAATGATAAATGTCAACAATAGTGCAGCAATTAAAACCAAATATACAAACACAGAAGAGGCAAAGTCTATAGCAACTGTAGAATTACAAACGTAATATTTTGTGGTGTTGGAGATTTTTTAAATTTTACATAGCATGCACAAACAGCTGTTACTAACATCAGTGCTACCCAATATTTATATTTTAACATGTACATCACCCTATAAAAATAATGCAATGTGCAATTCACACAGGAAGCCAAATGGTGGAAAAGAGAATATTCATTGAAGTGGTAGAATTTGAGTAAGTTGAGGGGAATACTTTTAAGACTGATTTAGAATATAATTTACCCACGCTTGTCATTCAGTTTGTTGTGGAATTCTGCAGAATTTATTTCCTCTCAAGATGAGAAGAATTTGGTTAGGTGGTAATCAATTACAGAAACTAGATATAGAGGAACTAACATTTCAATGAAAACCAAATACAATTTTTCAATGACTATAAATGAAGGTTCAAGATGAGAGTAATCAAACTAGTTTTTTAAAGTTTCAAATTATAAATAATTATATAAAAGAAAATATTTGATTCACTATAAGTTAGAAATAAACAGAATATCAATATATGTATAAATAATCCTTTTAAGCTCACTTTATTTTACTAATTAGCAATGTCTCCTTGAATATAAATTTTCTTGATTAACTGCAGCACACATCTATCTATGCATGTAGGTCATTACAAATGTCACAAAATATGTTTTGAACTAGTCAAAATATTAATTGCTTAGTTTTATAAATACAAGTTTGCAACTTCAAAAATTTAAAATACTTTAAATCTCAATCTCTAGTAACTAAAAATCTCTTTGGGCCTTCAAATGTATTTTCATTTACATATTAAATGTAGCATTTAGATTTTAATTATGTTTAGATTTTATCTGAAGAAGATTCACTCTCATCCAAATCAGAATGCAAAAACAAAGCAAAAAAATTATAAAACAAAACACTATCATCAAAACAGCTGTAAACAACAGCAAATTCTGGTGAAGATGCATATGAGTAGTTTACAGAAACCTTATATACTTCCTAGGGAATTATAAACTTATTCAGCCGCCACAGAAGTAAGTAGGCATCTTTCTCAAATAAAAAAATAAAATAAAATAAAATAAAATAAAATAAAAAAAACCTAAAGATGGAAGTACCATGTGATCAACCTACACCATTTGTTTTTCATGCATACCCTAAGGCTCTCATTCAGCACTGAACAGAGATCATTACTGCTGCTCCATCACAGAAGCTTTTAGGTAAAATTTCACATGATGAATGATCATAAAGGAAAAGACTGTATTGATTGTAGCTCAATAAAAAAGGAAAGATAAAATTGTCTATTTGATATAAACTGTTTAATAAATAATAGAAAGCATAGATAAATATCCTTTAAAATATTTCTATGTTGTTTATATACATATGCTGTCTTAGAGATATGGTGAATAATTCTTCGCCCTTATATATAATATAGTTATATATATATATATATATATATATATATATATATATTACTTTGTAGAATACAGTCTAGAAAGAGGAGAGGAAAACAATCTTTAAACACATTTGACAAACAATGACAGACACTAAGAAATTCAAGGCAGAAATTCACAATGATAATTGTGCACATGACAAGAATGTGTGATCTGAGGTGGTAAGATTATAAGAATAACTCTATGATCACCTTCCTCAACAACTATGTGCTCAACAGATCTATACCAGCAAGAGACCATAGCTAGGGCCAAGCTGAGAAGCTATCAGAAAAAATTATCACTATGCAAAGACAATACAGCATCATTTTAAAATGTCATCTAGGGGAAGCAATACTCTGGATAAGCAAAGAATAGCACATGATATGATAAATGACAAAATTGCCCCAGATGAAAAAGAATATGTAAAAACAAATGCTTAATTAAATTTTAGCTGCGTACTTCTTAGCCATTCATTTTAGTAGGCTGGGCAACATTGTCCACCTGAGACTTTGGGTCGATTTCATTGTAATCACTCAGCAAAGTAAAAAAATAGTTGTTTATGATGAATATTTTAAAGCCACATGTGGCTTGAAAGAAGGCATGACACACAGGTGATTCACTCATTCAAACTTAAGGACTTTCAAAGAATGAAATTGTTCTTGTGCATTATAAACACAATCAGTTAAGAACTTTTCACAGTTCTATATAGTTTGAGTTGTTCTACCGAGAAAGGAACAAGTGTTGAAAGGAATATTGACCTGAAAGGCTAGATATGCTTACTAGTGCAATAGTCATATTTAAACAGCATTTCTCTGTCCTGCCCCCTCCCACAACCGCTTCCAAATAATCACTCAGAAGCTTATATTAATTATAAATTCTTGGCAGATGGCTCACGTTTATTATTAACTAGCTCTTACATTTAAATTAACCCATTTCTATTAATCTATCCACCACCACATGGCCTGTGGCTTACCTGTTCTCTGGCATCTTGCTCCTTGGGTGCCTGGCTCTCATCTGCCCCAACTCTGCCCTTCTTCTTCCCCTCCTTAGTTTGGTTTGTTGCCTAATCTTTTCCTGTCTTGCCATAAGCCAAAACAGCTTTATTATCAACCAATGAGAGAAATTCATATTCACAGCATACAGAAGGATAACTCCATAGCAGTCATAGGACTGTACTATCTACTTTGTAACTAGTTTTAAGGCTTGATCCATGATGGGAAGGGATACATATCTGACATTATAAACTTGGTTCAAAGCTATCGTCTATTGAAGACCAAAAACATGCACATGAATATGTGCATACACAGGGTAAATATAAATCTCTTAAATTATGGCTTGATAAAATAAAATTAAATGTCTCATTGAACTCTCTTTTTGCTGTTTTACTTATGTTATTAATTTTATCCAATGTAACTTTAAGATATTACACATGCTCCATTAAAATCTACACTTAATAATAATTAGTTTGTCTTTGTGTTGCCACCCTAAGTCCACACTTCACCAAATTGTCTTTGTGATAGTGCTAAATACAATTTGATATTGCAAAAAGCAAATTATATTTATATTTATGAGAATTATTTAAATTTGGTTAACATATGAGCAAGTGTGCGTGCTTGCATGTACACACACACACACACACACACACACACACACACATCTATTAGCATTAGTTTGAAGAACTAAATGAAACGATAAAGGAAAAATGAGAATACCTGAAAAACTCTCCCTTGGTGGAATTTAAAATAAAATAATTCCAAGAAGTTGGTCTTAATATTGTATTTTAACTACAGTAAAGTTTTTAAATTCCTGAAAAATTCTAGTCCAAAGTTTGTTACCTGTAGTTACTCCTAGACTTCCACAGAGCAAAGATCAGCTTGACATACAGTTATGGTTGACTAAGCATAACAATGAAATTGAGTAGAAGTAGGCTGCCCTCATGGTTATGAGCAAGAATGGCCCACCTTTCCTGACATTTACTGCCTTCTACAGTTTCACAAGCCTTTCTTCTCTGCTGGGTTTCTTTGCAGCAGATACAGAGTAAAATTTCCCAAGTGATTATTTTTTTTTTTTTGAACTGGCACTACAAAAGAGCAGTTCTCATTTTTTTTTTTAACTGCTATGAGTTTTCAACACACAGTCAATGCCACAAACATAAATGTCTCTGCAGAAGTCATCTTTCCATGGCCTTTATTGATATATATCAGAATCCCAGGAAACATTAAAAAAAAAAATAGAAGGGCAGTAAGACCTAGACATGGTCAAAGTGAAAATGCACCCTGCTAGCAACTTGTTTTCAATGTTATTGAAGAATGAGACTAAGTGGAGAAGTCATGCGGAGATATGACTCTGTGAGAATTTAATATGGAGCAAATGTGAACAGTAAGACAAGATGATACATTGTGATGGACATGCTAGAACTTGCCATTCATTTCTTAAATAAAAACTAATTATTTTTATTGTTAAACTAATGACAAATAACTAAATAGAATTGTTCCTCGCCCTCACATTTGCAGAATATTCAAGCACGTATAAAGCTAATTAGAGCTACACTGGATAATTATTTGTAAATTGTATGTGAGATTAAAGTAATATACCTTATATAAAAACATTATCTTAAATCTTTTCATATTATTTTATTTACCTAAGTTTCATGTAAATGATGACATAATAGGAACAAATCCATTACCGTATTCAAAGCTACCTTTACACACATTATTTTAGCGTCAGTACTGAGAAGTGGTAGGACTTCATGTACACGTCCTAATTACGTAATTTTCACTTTATCTTTAAGTAGAGTACTATTTCATTTTAAACCAACAGACAATGATTATTGACCTTATTTATAATACTATTTGTGTTGTCACTTCTTCTCTCTCTTTATTTTTGTTTGAGCTATTTTTATTACCACTTTTCTGAAGTTCAATGGCATACAAAAATTTTGCATATTTAATGAACATAATGAAGTTTGAGTTTAGTAAACAAAGATGAGGTCATCACCATAATCAATGCCAAAATTAACCCTTCCACTCCAAGAATTTTCTTCTGTCTTATTTATTCCTTATAACTTTGTAGACAGAAATTTCTGTTCTGCCAACAACTCCTAATTACCCAGCAACTGCTTCCCAAATTACCACACAGGAGCTTATATTAATTATAAATGGCCAGTCATTAGTTTAGACTTATTACTAGCTAGCTACTACACTTAAATTAACCCATGATTCTTATCTATGTTTAGCCACATGGCTTGGTACCTTTTCTCAGTTCGGCATTCTCACCTTGCTTCCTCTGCATCTGCCTGGTGACTCCTGACTCTGCTCTTCCTCTTCCTAGCATTCTTAGTTTGCTCACCCCACCTATACTTCCTGCCTGGCTATTGGTCAATCAGTATTTTTATTAAACCAACTCAAGTCACAAATCTTTACAGTGTACAAGAGCATTATTCCACAGCATAACTTCTTGAAGATAAGACCATATAAGAAAAACATTAGTATTTAAAATGAAGTATAAAATGCATGCTTTGTTCTCATTTAGTAGAATGAAAATGAAAGAATTGTTGCTCTTTATTATACCTGTTTTTCACCTTTGATATTTCTGACAGTTAATGATAAAAAGAAAAGAAAAAGAAGGTTTAGAACCTAGCAATAAATGTACATGATTTTAATTAATGGTTACATGGTATATTTTAATGATATAAAATTTAATCCAATATAAAATTAATATTTATAGAATAGGATTCAACTCTAGCTCAATTAATTTCTTCTGACCACATTGCATTCTCAAAGGATCTAATGAAACTTGCACTCAAATGAGAATTTTCTAATAGCCATTCAAAGTTTATTTTTTTTCTCATATCCTTTTTATTACTCAAAATTATGCTATGGCATCATTTGCTTACATATAAGCCATGCCAATTACATATAGCCTTTTTTCTTTCTTTTTCCTTCTTTCTATTTCTTTCTCTTTTGCCTTATTTATTTTTCTTACTTATTTATTGCTCTGGATGCTTCTTTTTCACTCATTCTCTCAATTTATAAATTCTCACCCTGTTTGTCATGTTACCCTTTCCTCTCCTGATAAGTCTTTGCACCCTGAAGGCCTCTCCACCAACACAGCAATTCAAATTAAACTGAATCAGACCAAATTGGAAAAGCCCAGGTTTAGGGGGTAATGTGTTCCCAGTTGATTCCGGGCCCCTCAGAGAGGAAACAGGGATGAGAGACCGGAAGAACCATGAGTCTGTTTTCTGGAATACAGCTTGTATACCCTGTGGGAGTGGTCTTGAGCCTTTCTGGGGTAATGAGGACTAAGGGGGTCCAGCCTCTCAATAGTCCCCACCCAGGGTCTGGAGAAAATCTACAACCAGCTGATAATTTTATCTTTGATGAAAAGAAATGAATCTATGTACAAGAAACTCCTTAGTCCATACACTTTATTATTCTGTGTCAGTTCTCTCTCTACAAGCTTCTACTCTGCTCTCATGCCTAGCTCCTTTCTTGCCTGATTTTTCTCTACCTTTATCTGCTGTCCCCGCTAAGTTCTATCTTAATTCCTTCATCTTAGTTCTGCCCCATCTAGGTTCTCATCCATCTAGTTCCTTCCCATCTTAGCTCCTCTCTTATCTCCTTTCTCTTCTCCTTCTTTCTTATTTTGTTCTTCCCCATCTGGCTCTTCCTCATCTTTCATCTCATTTCTCTAGTACTCTCTTTTAGTCCTTCAATCTATTTTAGTCCATTCCTCTCCAGTTCTTACCCACATAGTTCTTCTGTTCTCCTTTTTCCTCTCTCTGTCCTCCTCTCAATCTCCATATTCTCTCAATTCTCCCCAAGTCTCTCAGGAATCCAGGTATAAATCCAAGCAATAGCAATCCTCTGGCAGAGCAAGGTCACCAGGCTTGAATTCTTTTTTCTTTTTTTTAGAGATTTTCTATTCATTTTACATACCAACCACAGATTCCCCTGTCCTCCCTCCTCCCCGCCAACCCTCCTCCCCCATATCCATCCTTCATTCCCACCTCCTCCAAGGTAATATCTCCTATGGGGAGTCAGCAGAGCCTGGTACACTCAGTTGAGGCAGGTCCAAGGCCCTCCTCCCTGCACCAAGACTGGGCAAAAAGTGTCCCACCATAGGCACTAAGGTCCAAAAAGCTGACTCATGCACTAGGGATGGGCCCATTCCCACTGCCTGAAAGCCCCCTGAACAGTTCAAGCTAAACATCTGACTCGCTTATCCAGAGGGCCTAGTCTGTACCATGGGGGCTCCTCAGCTATTGGTCCACAGTTCATGTGTCTCCACTAGTGTGGCTAGTTGTCTCTGTACAATGACATCATGAGGTTTGCAGGCAAATGGATGGAACTAGAAAATACCATCCTGAGTGAGGTGACCCAGACTCAGAAGGACAAACATGGTATGTACTCACTCATAAGTGGATACTAGATGTAAAGCAAGGGATAACCAGACTGCAACCCACAGCTCCAGGGAGGCTAGCTAATAAGGAGGACCCTAGGAAAGATGCAAGAATTGCCCAGTGATGGAGAAGTCGATGAGATCTACATGAGCAAATGAGGGGTGAATGGGGGTAATGGAGGGCAAGGGACAGGGGAATGAGAGCCTAGGGGAGCAGGAGGTTCGAGTTGGAAGGGGAACAGAATAGAGATACCATGATAAATGAAGGCACCGGCACCATGGGGGTAGGGAGAAGCAGAGTGCTAGGGAGGTTCCCAGGAATCCACAAAGATGATTCTACCATAGACTACTGGCAATGTAGAGAGGGTACCTGAGCTGACCTACTCTGGTGATCAGATGGCTGAATACCCTAACTATAATCATAGAACCCTCATCCAGTGACTGATGGAAACCAGATGCAGAGATCCATGGCCAGGTCCCAGGCCGAGCTCCAGGTGTCCAATCAACGAGGGAGAGGAGGAATTCTGTGAGCAAAAGATATCGAGACCATGATTGGAAAAAGTACAGAGACAACTAGCCAAACTAGTACAGGCTTGAATTCTTATGGAGTCTTAAAGGGAGGTAAGAATTTCCCTCAGGCAGCGACCATCAGGATTTCTTTTACAACCCAAAATGGTAGTGGTAAAAGAGGAGTTCAACTGAGGAGTTCAGTGCTAGTGACTGGTTAGTATATCAAAAGGGGATCTATGTCTACATTCCTAGAAGGGGTTAGGTAGGAAGTTAGGGGTCGATTAGTAAGGTTGTATAAGAAAGGAGGGTCTGTGGTTTTAATGGAATTCTTAATTTGTACATTGCTAAATACAAATTCACCTCTATATAATTCATGTTATAACTTTAAAAAATTATAAAATCATTTGATGAGATGGAGTAGGAAAGATATTTTGGTGAAAAAACTACTCTTATTTTGAGGGATTTTGTAACTATACAGAGTATCAATGTATAAATATAAATATAAAACTTTAAAATTTTGATTTTAAAAGCTGGCAATGTGGATGTGGAAGTGCAATGTATACAAAACCATGGGACCATTTTTTTTTCAAGCATTTACTATAACGATATGCATGTATCTTATGCACAATTTAGGTTTCCAGGAGTTTTGGTAAGAAAGTTTTAACCACTTTAAAAACTGTCATTTTTGCTTCACACACACAAATTGCTAAAACCGTCAAGTGTCTTCCATTGTGAAGAACACTGTGTGATTCATTTTGGAAAGTTGAGCCTTTGAATATGCAGATCTAATTTGCATTAAAATGCAGTTATCTGCATTGCTATTTTTGCAAGTCTGACTGTCAAAAGTGCATCTTACTGAATGGCTATTCTTTTTTAAATGACAGTTTGAGTGCATCAACTTTTAAAAATGGATTGATAATTATTGTCTCAAAGTCCAATGTTAGAATTCATGGCACTGGTGGATCATTCTATCTGAATACCGTTGTACAAACTGACAAGGATACTATTTGATAATAAATCAATTCATTTACAGCTGCTATGAAATATATGTGGAAAGTAAGGATCACTAAAATTCATAGCTAAAAGTATAAATCCAATTGCGATAGAAGGATGTATACATGGACCAGATCTTTGCTCTCTATAAATGATTTTTCAAGATTTTTGGTAGTTTTCTTGGGTTCACACACAAAAAAGCACCATTTGTCAGCATACAGAGATGAATTCATGATGTCACTAACACACACACACACACACACACACACACACACACACACACACACATTATTAACAAAATAGCTTCCATAAAGAGGACATGCTAAGTCTATACACATAAAAACATTTCCTTCATAATGAAGTCATGGACATTGAAGGGACAAAAGGTAAACAGATGAATAAAATGCAATGGAAAGGTAAAGAAATATAAACATGAAAGGTATGTGAAGCTCATAATGACTTCTCTTAAAATACCTGGGACTTGGCTATATATATATGAAATCATTTGCTTGTTTTCTGAGCACCTACTGTATTCCTGTCACCATAGACACTAAACATAGTGAACAAGACACAGATTGCCTTTCATTTTGTGGACTTTTTAATCTAGAGTGACACTCAGATAATGAAGCAACAAATACATCTCTCAGATGATGACAGGTGATAGGAGAGTGGTAGCAGCTACAGGCAATTGAGTGACATGGGAACACATCAATCAAGTGCTTAATACCATGCCAACAAACCACACAGCTAGAAACTGCTGGGTGCAGTTCATGGTTTACTTACTTGAGCTGAACCACCTTACCATATTAACTCTATAGCTGAGCTGTGAAAACCAGGTTCATCAAAAGAACAAGTGAGAAAAAAAGACAGAAAGCTAGCTCGCTGCAGTCAAAGAAGCAGAATTCAAATGCCACTCAATTTATTATTAAAAATTATCTTCCCATGTCCCCAATTATCTCCGAAACTTTTTTTGAAAAATCATCCTGTGTCAGTTATGGATAAAGTAGGATACTATCATATGTATTTAAGGAAAAATTGAAATGTATAAAGTTACAAAATTTGTTTGAAATTGTCACAAACATCTTTGAATTTGATGAAATACCAAATTTAACAATCACAAATATATGCATGTATGCATGCATATATGGTAGATAGATGATATAGATGATTATATATATATACACATAAATATATATAATAGATAGGTAATAGAAGATAGATAGATAGAAAGATAGATAGATGATAGATAGATAAATAGATAGATAGATAGATAGATAGATAGATAGATTAAATGAATAAATTATAGGAAAGGAGAAAATGGGGAGAGAGATTGAGAAAGAGAAAGACAGACAGAAATGGAGAAAGGAAAAGAAAGAGAAAAAATAAATCTCTTTAATATCACAGTAATTTCTGATCCTACTTTCTTCATGAGAAGTAAGAGGAATAAATAAGGATAAAAGGTGTCTATCAGATATTTATAAATCTTAGACTTCTTATGGGGCTGGCTATTATTTAGGAAAATTTGCTTATTTCTATAATATCTAATACAGCTCTGAAATATGTACAGAACTTTGAGGAATGGGATTATTCTGAATTCTTTTTTTTTTTTAAAGATTTATTTATTTATTATGTATACAGTGTTCTGCTTGCATATATCCCTTCAGGCCAGAAGAGGGCACCAGATCTCATTACAGATGGTCGTGAGCCACCATGTGGTTGCTGGGAACTGAACTCAGGACCTCTGGAAGAACAGCCAGTGCTCTTAACCTCTGAGCCATCTCTCCAGCCCCTATTCTGAATTCTTATGTGACTACTCAAATGCTGAGAATATTGTCAATGGTGATAATGAATACTGGCCTAGCATTCATGCTGATGCTGACCCTGATGGTGGTGGTCTGGAACCAGAAGCTAGTGAAGAAGGCCATCTCTGGAAATAAGAAATGTTCTTGCTTGGAACCTTAGCACTTGGGAAGCTGAGAGAATTGGGTTTGTGGCCTGCCTGTTCTAAAATGAGACCTTGCTTCAAAAAATGGAAATAAGTAACCCTCCATCAGGATAAACTAAACACACTAAGAGAAACATCTTCTATAAAAATAAAAAGTTGAGAAATTTGAATTTCAACTTACTCACATTCCTAGTCATTAGTTCAATCTTAGTAATATTATATTCACTAGATATGTGTAAATGAAATCAAAGATACGTACTACTTTCAATGTAGTCAGAAGTTTTTCTGTATCCTGCCCAGCCCGCAGATGGGACAAATCTCTCCACTTGCATCCAAAAGCTGCTTAGTCCCAAGTAAACACACAGAAACTTATATTATTTAGAAACTGTATGGTCTATGGCTCAAGCTTCTAGCTATCTAGCTCTTATAACTTAACCCATTTCTATTTATCTATAAGTTGCCACATGGCTTTGTGGCTTACCAGTACTTTTACATCTTGCTTCTGGTGGCGGCTTAAAGCATCTCTTCCTTTCCTCTTCCTCACTTTCCAGTTGGAATGTAACACCTAACTTTATTCTGCCTCACCATTGGTCAAACAGCTTTATTTATCAACCAATCAGAGTAACATATATTCACAGCATACAGAAAGATATTCCATAGCACTTGCCCTTTTCTCTCTAGTCAAAAAGGAAAGTTTTAACTTTAACCTAATAAAATTGTGTATAACAAAACAGTTATCAAGCAAGAATTACAATTATAATATCTAGTCTATATTTGGAAAATTTAAAGAATATATTCTATCTATCCTATATTTGTGAGTCTAAGGTTTTATATCTAGTTTATTGTTTATCATAAGCAAAGAAAATTATAATTATAACTATCTAGTCTTCAACTACGTTGAAGACCTCAGAAGCATATAATATTACCTAAGAAAACAGGAAGAACATTGTAAGCAACTTAAAAAACTCGGGAAATGACAGAGACAGCTGGATCCCTGGACAGTCACACAAAGTTCCTCTGCAAAGTTGGGACATTTTTCTTCCTAGTCCTAGATTATATAGTTCTAGATTATCTCCGTTGCTTCTCCCTGTGTCCTGCAGAAAGTCTGTCAGTCTCTGTGAAGCAGGAACCTGAAGGACCATCTCACCTTGTTTTGGCAAAATTTAGTGGTCATTTTTCTATGAGTCCTGCATGTCCAGTCGATACAACATTTTGCCAATCAGTCCAGGCAAGAACAGTTCATTTCTCAAATATCCATTTCTGCCAAAATGAAGATAAACTCCATGTGGAGTGTCTTTGATGCCCATCTTCATCTTTAAAGTAAATCAGTGCTGCCAGGAGCAGACATGTATCATTGTCCAGAAAATCTAAGTTTTTAAACCATTTTAAATGCCATATTCTGTAGGCCTTTGAAGTGTTTGAAGATTACCTACATAACTGAAAAATATTTATGAATACCTATAAAACTTAACCTGACTATAAATGTGATTATCATAGATGACTAATTATTGATCTATATTTCTTAATTATGCATTACAATTTCAAATGAGCTGTACAAACATAATATCTTAAACAAGAGTAGAAATATACATACAGTATAACAAAATTAACTTTAAGTATGTATCAATAAACTAAAATCCATAGCAATATAAGCATTTTAAATAAGATGTTGCTCTTTAAAAGTAGATTCAATAATCTACCCTTTCATTCTATCAGATCTATATCATATCCCCTTTTCTTCTTTAGAAAGAGATTGCATTTATAATCAACCCTCTTTAAATAAAAATAAAAATTTATAAACAATATTTTGGGAATTTGGGAGGAGCTTCTCATACTACTTCCTGCTGGTTAGGGGCACTGGCAATCTTATGGGAATCCTGTGAAAATTAAGAATTATAGTTAAATCTTGGCTATAGTAGTCTGTGAAGATAGATCATCTCAGCCAGTTGCCTTGGAGCTATTTTGGATGTTGGAAAATCTGGAGACCTCTCAGGGGGTCTTCCTTGATCAAATCATATTGCTTGGAAGCAGTCCATAGGTTCTCATCTTCTGTAAAAACAAAAGCAGAACCTCTTTTCCAAAGCAACATATTCTTAGATATAAATTTTGAAGTCAAGATACCTTTAAATTATATGTATTGGTTTAACTCAGCAGTCTTTACAATCAAATGTCTTTCTGCAGTTAAAAATCCCAAAGACAGTAGGGTGTTGAAGTCTCCCACTACTAGTGTGTAGAGTTTGATATATGATTTAAGCTTTAGTAATGTTTCTTTTACAAATGTGGGTGCCCTTGTATTGGGGGCATAAATGTTCAGAATTAAAACTTCATCTTGGTGGTTTTTCCCTGTGATAACTATTTAACATCCTTCCTGATCTCTTTCAACTAATTTTAATTTGAGGTCTATTTTATTAGATATTAGGATAGCTACACCAGCTTGCTTCTTAAGTCCTATTGATTGTAAAGTCTTTTCCCAGCCTTTTACTCTGGGTTAGTGTCTGTCTTTGAAGTTGAGGTGTGTTTCTTGTATGCAGCAGAAGGATGTTTTTGTATCCATTCTGTTAGCCTGTGTCTTTTTATAGGTGAATTGGGACCATTGATACTAATGGATACTAATGACCAGTGATTGTTAATTGTCATGGAGAGGGGGAATCTATGGTTGGTATGTAAAATGAATAGAAATTTTCTAATAATAAAAAAAAATTCTCAGAGATTTAACCTACTTTGGGAAACTTTATTTCACATTTTCTTTCATGGAACAAGTTTGTAAAATTCCTGTATAAACATTTTGAAGTTTTTTTTTTTTAAATCTTTGTTATAAACTGAGTGTTAGCTAGGAACATGATAAATTATGATCAGTTTATGTTTGAGCCTTGACCCACCTAATAACTTTGAGATAAAAGTATAAAATTCTCCTTCAAAAAAAATCCAAAACACATATAATCCAGACTCTCTATGTGATTTGCATCCTTAAGTGGCTTATTTTCTATATTATTTTACTGTCTCCTCAAAGACTTTATGTTTTAAAACTATTTCTTTATATAACTGTCTATCCTCCTTTTCCTCTCCTAAGCCTACTTCCATTTTTACATACATTGTAAACCATTAAGAGTTTTATTCCATATGAATCTGATTTATTGTGAATCTATAATCCTTTTATGACCAGGAGAGATGTTAAATTGTTAAACTGCATGGCTAAGATTGAAGCAGCAGCCCTGGCTGCTGACTCCACCCATTTCAGCTTTTCAGCATAGCAGAAGTACCCAGGAGAGTCATGCTTACCCTGCCAGCTCTGGGGTCCATGCTGCCATGAGGTAGCATGCAGCTGGCCTATAAATCCTTTCTGTCTGTATGAGTAAAGGCTAGATCCACCACACAGTGTACTGCACTGCTTGGAGACACCCCTGTGTACTGCAGGAGGAATCCACCACGCTGTAGATCAAGTCCACACACCTGGAACACACCATACACTCAAGCCCACACATTGTGGTGTCTCACAGCTTACATGAAGTAGGAAGTTGCTTTTGGCTCCATTTTAGAATTTCCTATAAAGTTTTCTTAGGTTTTAGGTGGAAACTCGAGCTAACATGTTGGGCAGCCAAATGTAGTTGAAAGTTTCTGTGGTCCCACTCAGCCCCATGGTCTCTCAGCTGCTTATAAAATAATCACTCAGAAGCTTATATTAATTATAACTACTTGGCCATCAACTCAGGCTTATTACTGACTAGCTCTTACACTTAAATTAACCCATAATTCTTATCTATGTTTAGCAACTTGGCTTGGTACCTTTTCTCAGTTCTGCCTTGTCATCTTGTTTCCTCTGTGTCTGGCCTATGACTCCTCACTCTGCCCTTCCTCTTCTCAGCATTCTCTCAGTCTGCTCACCCCACCTATACTTCCTGCCTGGCTACTGGCCAATCAGCATTTTATTAAACCAGTGTACAAGAGCATTATCCCACAGCATGCACTAAAATATAAAAATGCAAGAACGTTTCAATGTGACTGTTTAGTGCCTAGGAAAGGGCAAAGAATTGACAAAACATGCATTTTACATCATTGAACAACTAGAGATTCTTTTGTTAGATAGACAAAAACATGTTAAGGAAATAAGGCAAAAAAGGGAAATGTAACCAAGAATGATAAACAAATAGACAAAATTGCTTGTAAACAAATTTATTAAAATACACATGAAAACAATAAAAATCTGCTATTTTCTCAGTACAGACTGATCTGAACACAGTATGCACAAACATAAAAGCACTAAAGTTAATCATTTTGGTAATCAAGTTTTCATGTGATGAGTAAGTGATGGAGGAAATTGGAAGGACTTTTTTTTTATCTTCCGAGTGCAAATGCGGGTTGAAACATCAAGACATGAAGAAACTATCAATCATTAAAGTGAACACACAGTTCCCAACAACTGGTGCAATACCTCAGCTAGCAGAGTGATTAATGTTGCTCTTGAGCTTCCAAGAAACTACACTAAGTAAGGAGTGTATATTCAAGTATCTACAAGGATGCCTCAAAGTCAGATGTAAAATTATTATGTTTTTCATTTTTTAAATTTTTTATGATTTTTGTTCTGACTCTAGTACCTAGTGATTGAGGTATAAGATTGCTTTTGAAATTCTGAGAGAACTCTTGGTCTTGATGACAGTAGATGATCTAAACTTTATTCCTCACAAGAAAGGGACAAAGATTACCTCTGAGGAACAACTTTCTAAAATGGTTTGTCTGTATAAAAGGAAAGCAGAAATTTACAGGAGACTATCAGAAATATAAAAGACACATAAAATCAGATAGAATAACATTTTCTGTAGGAGTCACAGATGAATTTTTGCAAAGGAAAATGTTGATAAAATATATCTGAATCCTTGAGAAAAAAATATGTCTGTTCACAGAGAGCTGTGCATATATCCAAAAATCTCCTAAAAGATGACCGACAACCAGGAGGTTTCATTACTTTTCTGGGTATAGTTTATATGGTCCTCTTGAAAAGTCTATGTAACCACTATATATTTTAAACTATACTGTATTGAATTTCTGAAAAGTTATAGTGTAAGTTCAATATAATATCTGTATCTCAGTGAAAGTTATTGTCAACTGTATTTATTTTGTGTAATTCTTGGTTAGAATAAATTATCTGACAAGCCAGATGTTTTTATTGTTATGCAGATTAAGACCCAGTGTGCCCTTGTAATCCCCCATCTTCCCACCCTCAAATCTTTACCTATCTTGGAACTCAAGGATAAAGTAAAAAATGAACACAGAACCATTCACATAATTTATTGGTATTCTACTCATTGCCTTTCACATTATTAATGCTGAGTGAAATCATTTAAATTACCAACAAATGGCTCCAAGACGCCTTTATTCCTACAATTAACAGTCACGGTTCTCTTGTTTATTTCTTACATTCACAGATAATGGCATCATACCCTTCTTCTTATTCATTGAACATTCACTTCTCAATCCTCACCCATACTGATTGAATTAGTTTGGCAGAACGATTGTATGAAGGAATGGCTACCTCAGAATTGACTCACTCATATCCAAATTGTCTTTTACATTTCTGGAGACTGGGGCATCAAAGAAGAAAGTGCTTACAGATCTTGTAAGTAGTAGATTCTTCCAGATGATTCTTTCTCCTTTAACATTGAGGAAAGGAAAAAAGCAATCCTCTCATGAATCTCTTGCAACAACCAATCTCTATCATAATTTAGTTATCTAACTGCTTCTCAAAAAAAACCTCTTTATTCTTGATATCAACCTTTTATGTGTTAACATTTAAGCATGCACACTTTGGGTGACAGAAATGTTTGGACACACTACAAGTATAGGGTTAAGTATAAACCACAGTCATGATCAATAAGTATGAAGATATATTATAACTAAATATTTCAACTGCTTTAGAGTGGTACATCATCTTCCTTTCTATCCTGAATCAATCAATCAGCAAACCAATCAATCCATTTATATTTTTATCCACATAGCTCTTCATTGGTTTAACTGATTTTCCCTAAATAAGTGTATGTTATTCAAATCAAGTTGAAAGTAGTTATTTTGCTATCTAAAGCTTTATGAAAAAATAAGTATGTGTTTCAATTTCTACTTGCAGCCAGGCACCTTTAAGAAAATTTACAATTCTCTTGTAAACAAGGATTGTAATTTGCTGACCTCAGCTTGAAGAGTCAAAAACTCTGATCCAAATCATCAGGTGATGACTGCCTTGGGGGACTACATGGGACATTTTTGCTCTTCTCTAAATCATGCAGCCACATGGAGGTGGATTTCTGCTGTAGCTTGAGTTTTCCTGCCTGGCCCACAGTCAGGATAAATCTCTTTCACCTGCCAGTCCCACCGCCGCTCAGACCCAACCAAGGAAACACAGAGACTTCTATTGCTTATAAACTGTATGGCCGTGGCAGGCTTTTTGCTAACTGTCCTTATATCTTAAGTTATCCATTTCCATAAATCTATACCTTGCCACATGGCTCGTGGCTTACCGGCACCTTTACATGCTCCTTGTCCTGGCGGTTGCTGGCTGGCAGGCTGGCAGGCAGTGACTCCTTCTGCCTTCCTGCTCTTTTAATTCTCTCTGTTAGTCCCACCTACTTCCTGCCTAGCCACTGGCCAATCAGTGCTTTATTAGCAACACATTTGCCATACAGAACATCCCACAGCATTCTGCCATCCATTTCTCTTCCTTTTAGCTTCCTGTTTCATGAATACTACCAGAGGAAAGCACTTGCCATTACTTGCATAGACATTTTCAATATTTATACCTGATTCAAACATTTATGATAGAGCTTGTTATATTCAAACATTTATTATAGAGCAGTAATGTAGTTAATTATTTAGTCATTTGCTTTTTCTCTTGGGGGGAAGATTACTAGAATACAATGTAAGTATCTGCATCTACAACATAGTGCCAGGATGTTTTATCTGAGCATTGCTATTTTACACTGGGTCAATTACATCTTTCTCAAAATGAATCTGTGAGAGCGTTACCTGTGTTCACAGATACACATCATCTACTCAGAAAAAAAAATGTGAGCTACGTACCTTTTCTTTGTTTTCTGTTTGTCTTTTTATTTATTCTCCTCTAATATAATATATTCCAACCACAGCCTTCCATCCCTCTAGTCCTTCCAGCAAATCCTCCCACCTTCCTTCCCCCCTAAAATGGCTACTCTTCTGTTTCCCTTCAGAAAAGAGTAGGCTTCTTAGGGATATAAACTTCTGACATATGCTGATTTACCTAAGTAATTTTTCATTTAAAATATACTTGAACATGGCTTCCAGTGGTTCTAAACCTGTGGATCGTGACCCCTTTGGGAGGGGGGTTCAAATGACCCTTTCATGAAGGTCACCTCATACCATCAAAAAACACAAATGTTTATATTATGATTCATAACAGGAGTAAAATTACAGCTATGAAGTAGCAATGAAAAAAATTTATGGTTGGAGGTCACCACAGCATGCGCAACTATATTAAAGGGTCACAGCTTTAGGAAGGTTGGGAAGCACTGGCTTAGTGGGTAAAATGTGTCTCCTCCAAAGCAATGGGCCAGAGATGGATCCACTCAATCCACAAGGATGAAAGTGAGAAACAAGTAAGTCCTGTAAATTGTCTTCTGACCTCCACATTCACTATGGCATAGCCATGTTCCACACCTATATGATCATACAAATAAAAATAAATGAATAATTATGAATTTGTAAAAGATTACTTACATAGATTTTTTTCATATATATGTACTGATAAACATCAAAGTATAAAAGTTTATAATATGTTCATATGTAGCTAGTGTTATTATACATGAAATTGTGTAAAATATAAATATTAATATGTAGGCAAAAATAAAAATATAGTAATGCAATTATATATTAATGAGATATTATTGAGAAAAACTTAATGAAGTCTTATTTATGAAATGCAGACAGTGGATATTGTAGTTCTAACTGAAACATATTTTAAGACACATGTCTTTGACATATAAGAAAGCTTCCCATTAAAGAGCATAATGTGACAGTGATATGTGCATTTCTTGTATGTCCTGTCTTCTTTCTCCCATTTGCACATATGGAAAGATTCTAGCACGTTTTCTTGTGCATATGGAAAAGAACAATCCTATGGGCCCTTTCCAGGTGCCACTACATGTAACACGAATTGCTAAACGGTCTTACAAATGTACACAGAGCCAAGTATTGGGGTGAATTCTGAAAGATCAAAGAAGCAGAACAAGCCACAGATAACCTCACCTCTACAACTCCTCATCCGATCCTGTTTCCACAAATCTTCAGACTGAAAGTTTCTGAGTCCTCATACGAATGGATCTCAGCTAAACTGCTGCTAAAAGCCTAAAAGCTTAAAAAGCCTCTAGTTTCTGGTCTTTACACCTTATATACCTTTCTGCTTCCTGCCATCACTTTCTGGGATTAAAGGCTTGTGTCTTTTCCAAGCAAAGACATGAGATCTCAAGTGCTGGGATTAAAGGTGTATTCCACCACAATTACATCACAGATATTGTTTTTTTAAAAAAGGATGGGCTTCTGGCCAGGGCTGTGGGTGTCTGAGTTCCACATGCTGTCTATATGAATGAATTGTTGGATTCCAAGGTGTCATAGTCTGGAAGAGCACCACTGATTGACAGCAGGGTGTTTGCATATGTCAATCTCCAACTTAGCAACCCAGAATCCTTCCTATAAGGAAGGCATGTTGTGAAAGTTTAAGGATTTTATGGTAGCCATTTATTGCATCCTTGCTGAATTCCCTCCAAATCTAAAAAACATAAAAATAAAAAATAAAACAAAATGCTGCTCAAGTGAATGATAGGAGCCACTGGGAAATATTCTTTCACAGTTAAAGTTATTCAATCTAGAAAAAAAATTCTACACCCAGCCATACCTCTTCCTCTAAGGGTGCCTTAAGTACTCACAAAATAGGCTTTTAATCAATTCATGTTATTTACAACTTGAATTTCTCAATAAAGAAAAATTTTATTATCAATTGATTTTCTCCAATTAAACATAGAGAAAATTTGCCTGTGGATAAGACTTATATAAACTACAAGTATATTCTAGTGAAACAAGTGAGGTTTCTTTCTATAGATGCCAACATGAACTTGAAAAATATTCTTGCACCAGTCTTCTAATGACACAGTCTTTTAGAATATACTAAAAGAAAGGATTTCCCCCTCTCAAATAAACATACTAGTTGCCAAAGGAAATCAAAGCAAAACAGAAACCCTCTTTAATTCAATCCCATGCTCTGAGTTCATAAAATTCATCCATACTTGCAGGGAGAAACAATCTCAATACTTTAAAAAGTGTTAATAGTCCAGTCTTTTCAACAAGCCTCACATTCATCACATTTGTTCTGACACGTATGGTAGAGGACAAACTTTGTCTCAGTCATAACATCTGCCTCACATCTCACACCTATCTGTAAAGTCTGTAAGTCTGAGACGAGTTTGAGAAATCTTCCATTCAATAATCCTCAATTAATATTCCATTTGAAGGTTTGTGGCTTCTGGGAAATTGAGAAAATGAGTGATACGGAGCTCTAAACATATGCCAAATAAAGTTAAAAAAAAAAAACAGAAAATGTTCAGAAACAGATCTAGTAAAGAAAAAAAAAAACAATCCCCAAGGAATTGTTTTAAATAAAATATCAGAAGTGTTTTAATGAAAAATAATAAAGTTAGAATTGATATTTATTTATTGCAAACAATGTGCACAGGAATTTAATACTTAGTTCAGAGCTTAATATTGATTATGTTGGAGTGATTTTTGTGTACCCACTACCAAGTTCTTATTTAGTTGGTTGTGAAAAAAATCTGAGTATTCTAAATTTCTTGGTTGTGAAAATTTGAAAGGCATTTCCAAATGAACAAACTCTCATCAGTAACAATGGAGCAAGCAAAAGCCTTTTCTTTCAAGTTTATGAGGCAAATGATGCATTTAAATTTCGTAATGTGGAATGTGATCCTGGTTTACACATGAAAGTTACTAGTTGCTAAGAGTTTTCATCAAATTATTGGAGACTTGATTTTCTATGATGACAAAAGTATGGCTGACCTGGCCCAACATTATCCCTGAATAGTGAAGACGCTGGATATCTTAAACTTTCTTACACCTGACTTTGTATTTTTCCCTTCCTTTCTTTAGCAAACACACCTGTGCACCTGTATTCCTCAGAAATATAACCTACAGATGTTTTGAAGTAACATGTTTATGTTAAATAAAGCCACCCTATGACACATGCAACAAAGCCACCTGGATATCAGAATCCTGCCCCATAATTTCACGCAGGTATCTATTTTCTGGCTCATTTTGACCTGATCTTAGAGCAACTCTTTGATAGCAATACCAGTTTTATTGTCATTTGATCTGCCTCTCTTCTCTGTGTCCCTCTCCACTTTCACTGGTAATTTTTGGAGACCCTGACTAATTAACTGACATTCAAACCCTAACACACACACTGGTGCATATTGAACCGAGGCATTTTTATTTGTACAAAGAAATTTTCTTCTTTGCTGAGCTGAATTGTCCTGAGAAGCCAACCATTGCGAGGATTTCCACTATGCCTACTCCTTTCAGTTGTACAAAGTCAGAGAGAAGAGCATACGATTAACTCCAAACTGGCAGCAGGTGAGCATTATCATTCCCAATGTATTTATAGATTCCATTCTAAAAGTTGTTCACAGGCTACATTGTTTCATTTTAAACCTTCTGGGGAGTAGACATTAGAGTGTCATTCAGTGTCCAAAAGAGTAAGTCTAGTGAAAAAAAAATTCTGTAAGTGTGCCTCACTCATAGATGTGTATCACAATTTACCCTAGAGAGTTTCATTCTAAAACCAAATCTCAAATATTACATTTGGTTGTTTTGTTGATGCAATTATAATATGAATTTTATTCCCAAACTGAACAACTTAATCCTTGGTGTGATCTTCATATGTTAGATAGACACAAATATCTAGCTCCTGACCAGAAGTGAAGAGGCTGATCTAAATGAAGATCTTAAAAGTTGGGAAAAGTTGGGCATAGGGTATAAGAAAACCTTACTGTTTCCTAGTGAATTTCTTCAGCTGATTATACTCTAAAACCATAAAGAATAGAAGCCAAGAGGGGGATTGCCATATCAGGAGTATGCTCATTCTTTTTTTTTTTTTTTTTTTTTTTT